>LKNJ01000271.1:197056-261420 GCA_002120245.1 Maccullochella peelii
CTCTTTAAGATATGAAGGTGCCTGACCAATAAGGGCTTTGTAGGTGAGGAGAAGGATTTTAAATTCTTTTCTGGATTTTACGGGAAGCCAGTGCAGAGAAGCTAATATGGGCGAAATATGATCCTTTTCCTGGTTCTTGTCAAACGTGCCGCAGCATTCTGGATCAACTGGAGCGTCTTAAGGGACTTATTGGNGGGGCAGCAGGTGGCCCGCAACCACAGATCCAGACTCTACAGCTCCGGAGGCAGAAATACCTGCAGAAAGCAACAGAAGGAAAGAGAGAGGAGAGAAAGCACACAACTACGGGAAAGGGAAGCAGTCGAGTTAGTAACAAGCATTAATGGGATAAGAGTGCGTACAGATGAAGAGGGAGAGGAGGAGAGAGGAGCTCAGTGCATCATAGGAAGTCTCCTGGCAGTTTAGGCCTATAGCAGCATAACTAAGGGGTGGCTCAGGGCTCACCTGAGTCAGCCCTACTATAAGCTTTATCAAAGAGGAAAGTCTTAAGCCTATTCTTAAATGTGAGGAGGGTGTCTGCCTCCCGTACACAAACTGGGAGCTGGTTCCACAGAAGAGGAGCTTGTTAGCTGAAGGCTCTGGCTCCCATTCTACTTTTAGAGACTCTAGGAACCACAAGGAACCCTGCATCCTGGGAGCGCAGTGCTCTAGTGGGGTAATAGGGTACTATGAGCTCTTTAAGATATGATGGTGCCTGGCCATTAATGGCTTTGTAGGTGAGAAGAAGGATTTTAAATTCTGTTCTGAATTTTACAAGGAGCCAGTGCAGAGAAGCTAATATGGGCGAAATATGATCCCTTTTCCTGCTTCTTGTCAGTAAACGTGCCGCAGCAATCTGGATCAACTGGAGAGTCATAAGGAACTTATTGGGGCATCCTGATAATAGGGGGTTGCAATAATCCAGCCTAGACGAATGCATGGACTAGTTTTTCTGCATCTTTTTGAGACAGGATGTGCCTGATTTTTGCAATGTTACATTGGTGAAAAAAGGCAGTCCTTGAAGTTTGTTTTAAGTGGGAGTTAAAGGACAAATCCTGATCAAAGATAACTCCAAGTTTCCTTACGGTGGTGCTGGAGGCCAGGGCAATGCCATCTAGAGTAACTATGTTTTAGATAATGTGTTTCGGAGCTGTTCGGGACCAACTACAATAACTTCAGTTTTGTCTGAGTTTAACATCAGAAAATTGCAGGTCATCCAGGTTTTTATGTCCTTGAGACATGCTTGAAGTTTAACTAATTGGTTGATTTCATCTGGCTTGATCGATAAATATAATTGGTTATCATCTGCATAACAATGAAAATGTATGGAGTGCTTCCTAATAATGTTGCCTAAAGGAAGCATATATAAGGTGAATAGAATTGGCCCAAGCACAGAACCTTGTGGAACTCTGTGACTAACTTTGGTGTGCATAGAGAATTCATTGTTAACATGTACAAACTGATATCGATCTGATAAATAGGACTTAAACCAGCTTAGTGCAGTGCCTGTAATGCCAATTAAATGTTCTAGTCTCTGTAATAGAATGTGGTGGTCAGTGGTATCGAATGCAGCACTTAGATCTAACAAGACAAGTACAGAGACAAGTCCTTTATCTGATGCAATTAGAAGGTTGTAACTTTCACTAGTGCTGTCTCTGTGCTATGATGCGCTCTAAATCCTGACTGAAGATCCTGAAATAAATAAGTGCCCTGAGATAACTTTGTTATGATATGGCGCTATATAAATAAAAAAACTGAATTGAAATACAGCTGATTGGCGACTGCTTTCTCAAGGATCTTAGAGAGAAAGGGAGGGTTAGATCTATAGGTCTATAGTTTGATAAAACCCCTGGATCAAGAGTGGGTTTTTTAAGAAGAGGTTTAATTACAGCTACTTTAAAGGACTGTGGTACATAGCCTTTTAATAAGGACAGATTGATCATATCTAGTAAAGAAGTGCTAACTAAGGGTAAAACTTCTTTAAGCAGCCTAGTTGGCACGGGGCCTCAGAGACACATTGATGACTTGGATGAAGAAGTCACTGAAATTAGCTGATGAAGGTTGATGAGAGAAAAGCATTCTAAATGTATATCAGGTTTTACAGTTGTTACTAAGGTTCCTGTGTTTGAAGATAAGTCAGTATCAGCTGAGGGCAGGAGCTGCTGAATTTTGTCGCTAATAGTTAGAATTTTATCATTAAAGAAGCTCTTGAAGTCATTACTACTAAGATCTATAGGAATACATGGCTCAATAGAGCTGTGACTCTCTGTCAGCCTGGCTACAGTGCTAAACAGAAACCTGGGGCTTTTCTTATTTTCCTCTATTAATCTTCTTTTTTAGAGGGGCAGTAGAGTTGAGTGCCATTCTGAGTGTCATTCGTGAGCCTGCAGCACTATCAACACGATAATCAATTTGGGAGGGACTGAAGTTAGCATAGGAGTCCTTTGTTATATTGAGATACGCCATTGAATTAAATGCCGATGGAATCACTCCCTTGAATTCAGCTACAGCACTATGAGATAGACATCTAGTGTAGGAATGTTTGCCTAATGGCGTGTAGTCCAGTAATAGGAATTCAAAAGTTATTAAATAATGGTCGGATAAAAAAGGAATCTGGGGAAGGACTATTAGATGTTCAATTTCAATGCCATAGATGAGATCGAGGGTGTGGTTAAAACAGTGAGTGGGTTTATGTACACTCTGACAGAAGCCAATAGAATCTAATAATGAGATCATCATTTTCAACATCCACATGAATATTAAAATCACCTACAATGATTACTTTATCTGTTTTAAGGACTAAACCTGATAAAAACTCTGAGAATTCAGATAAAAATTCAGAATACGGTCCAGGAGCGCGGCACACTATAACAAATAGAATTGGCTGTAGTGTTTTCCAGGTTGGGTGTGAAAGACTAAGAACAAGGCTTTCGAACGAGTTATAATTTAGTCTAGGTTAGGGTTGATTAATAGGCTTGAGTCGAAGATGGCTGCAACTCCACCTCCTCGGCCTGTGCCCCAAGGAATGTGAGTATTAATGTGACTGGGGGGAGTGGATTCATTTAGGCTAACATATTCATCATGACACAACCAGGTTTCAGTAAGACAAAACAAATCAATATGATAATCTGATATTAGATCGTTTACTAGTACAGCTTTAGAAGACAGAGATCTGATGTTTAAGAGTCCACATTTAATTCTCCTATTTTGTTGTACTGTTGCAGTCGTGGTTTTAATTTTTATTAGGTTTTTATGTATAACTCCTCTTCTGTTTACTTTTGATTTAAGTAATTTAAGTGGTCGGCGGGGCAGACACCCTCTGTATGGAGTTTAGGCTGGGTAACTGTGGAAGCAAAGAGAAGCATGTAGGACTGCGACTCTGCCTGCTGGTCTCAACTCTGAGTTGTCATGGTTTTGGGCCACTAATAAATATATGAGAGCAGCCCCATCCAAAGTGGGATGAATGCCATCTCTCCTAATCAGACCAGGTCTTCTCCAGAAAGTCCACCAATTATTGCATTAATCTATAGCCACAAGTGAATTAGTATTGAAAGATATAACACAGAGAAGATGGTGTTTGATGTTTCAGTGATATTATACTTTTGATACCAGCTGGTTTGCAACGTTGAATACATTTACATCATAAGACTGAATTCATTTTTTTGTTTTCAGTGAAACCTACACTACAATTTTGCATGTTTTCCTCATTCTCAAAAGTTCCTCATTATACTGCAATGTAAAACCAGTTAACTGTACATGTATCTCTTTATAAACCCAGCTGGTATATGTGGTAATTATCAGTAAAAGGATTATTTTTCAGTGAATGTTTAAACTGTCATATTCCTTACAAATCTCTGCCACCATGAAAGCTATAATAACATTATAAAGCACTTTACTGTCTTAACGAATTACTGTTGTAGTGCTCAAGATCACAGAAATAGAGTCTGAACCAGTCAAGGATAAAACAAGTGACACTAACCCAGTTATGCAGGAAATCTAATAAAATTAGGGTTTGTGATGGTGTCAAAAGCCAGATAATAGTGCAATAATAAAGCTATTTTAATTTTAAGTAGCCAACTCATGCAAATGAGTCCAAGCAGAGTCTGCAGACATCAAAGATCTGCAATTTTTAGAATGAGTAGACCTTTCAAACAGAAGACACTTTGACTTGTCATAGCAGGAAAAGCACAGGTGGAACTAATAACGTTAACTATGGCTTCATTCCAATTAAGTGTCCTAGTAGTGAGCCAGCATGAGCTTGAGAAGGAAAAGTTATTTTAAAGGAAGGAGACCAAGACTCCCATCAGAGCTTAAATGGAATGGAAGTCCTCTTTTAAGGGACATTGGAGTAGGAAAACAAAGTGTAAATATGTCCCACCCTGACCCTACTTTTCGGTCCATAGTGAGTTTCTTAAAGGGAGAGTATATTTAATATATATACTCTGTTTTTCTGTTAGCTCACTGCTGGCCAGTGTGAAATTTTATGTGGATGGAGTGTGTGCATATCCCAAACCACAATTAAATTCAGCTCATTGGCCAAATTGTATTTTGTTTGCTGTCATTGCTATCCCAATTTGTGATTATGGTTTATTTTCACAGAAAAAAAAAGTAGCAGCAGGAACCCAGACCAGTATTAATCCAATATCAGTTGCAATTAATTCATCATGTCAAGATGGCAGGGGAGTAATCCCATTTGTTAAATGACGGTTGAATCTCTGTTTTAGATTAAGATGTCTGGTGAAGCAACTGGAGAGAGGAGAGGCTTCTCTCACTGACCTCAAGAAAAACCTTGAGTACGCGGCGTCGGTGCTGGAATCCGTTTACATCGAGGAGACAAGGTAAGAAAACAACAGCTTTCCACAGTGGAACAAGTATTATTAACAATATGATAAACTTTATTTATATAGTACTTTTCATACAGGGGGTGTAGCTCAAAGTGCTTTACAATAAAAGTGAAGAAACAACAGAATAAAAACATGCAAAATAGTTCAAATCCTGCGCAATAAAACCATGCCAACAAATGAGTAACAAAGAAGAGAAGCAGCAAATAGCAAGAACAGGTATGCCAAGGACAATGTAGTATTTGAAAGATAGCACTAAAATAAAGAAAGGCATACGACCAATGAAATATGTCAAGACAAGGGAAGAGTGACAATTAGTTAAGTATTGGTTCACCTATTGAGAACAACAGGGCAGCACTGACAAAGGCCAGACTTTGGAAAATGGATGACTGTCATTAGTACGGTAATTGATCCGTGCTGTAATTGTTATTTCAGTTTAACCATTTCGTCTCTGTGCTTGGTTTCTCACAGTATCTCACACCGTTATGATGAATGATAAACCAACTGTATAACTTATATATGGTGCTAACACTACCTAACTCTAAAGTCCTCAGGTACATTTACTGATGTACTGTACTTACTTACTTACCACTATATTTCAGATGGAAATGCTGTTTTTACTCCAGTTCATTTATTTCACAGCTACAGTTACTAGTTACTAGACAAACAAAACATATGATCAGTTTATAAAAATAAGATGTATTGTTATAGATTAAACTGCCCAAAAGTATATGAAAGAGTTAAAATTCCTTGACCAGAAAAACTCCTCCTTGACCAGCTATAACATTTAAGTATTCTTGCATGTTAATGCATAAAAAATAATGATAATAACAATAAATGTAATATCCTAAATGTGATTTTTACAGTGTGTTATTGCTGCTTTTACTTAAATAAATTACCTAAATACTTCTTCCACCACTAAATATGATGTTTATGTGGCAAATGATGGTATGCAAATGATGGTATTTATAGCCAACAACTTATCAAAGTCCAAAGGGAAAACAGCGTTTTCTGATCGGCCGCTCCGATTATGTTTAGACAATGAAAACTACTTGGCTAAGGTCATGGAAAGATCATTGTTACGGCAAATAATTGCTATGGTTAAGGTGAGGGAATATACTAGGTCAGTGTATGTCAATAGTTGAATGCAGGTCCAGAATCCGAGATATGACCAGGCTTATAGAATTATGTAAGCCTTTCATCATCTAGATCCCACCAGATTAGGGCCAGCGATGGCATGACCACTCCAGATGAAGTATCCAGTGCAGAATCCATGTAGTGTCGTGATTATCAGTGTGATGTGAATGCTTTCTCTTTGCCACAAGAACATGTATTCAGTTCAGAGGGTGGAGACCAACAGGCTTTGCTCTTGATCCCCCCGTACATGTCAGAACAACGTGGTAGCTGTGGAGATTTATATCACACAATTGGATTCGAGCACATCCATCATGGTGTTTCAAGAGGCTGGGATGTTTTGAAGTTACATAAGAGGTGATATTATTTGATGGACAGCGCTCAGATTTGACTTTGATCCCCTGTGAAAGTAGAGATATGATAAATAATAAATATTTTAGTAAGCTTTTAGTCTCTGCATCTGTCTGTTTTCCCTTCCATTGTTTCTTTTTTATGCATGTCTGTCTTTTACCTTACATCCCTCCCTTCTCTCTTATTTCAGGCGTTTGGTGGACACAGAGGATGAGCTCAGTGACATCCAGTCAGAGTCGGTGCCCTCGGAGGTGCGGGACTGGCTGGCCTCCACCTTCACCCGGCAGATGGGCCTTATGCTGCGACGCAATGAAGAGAAACCTCGCTTCCGCAGCATCGTCCACGCCGTCCAGGCTGGCATATTTGTCGAGAGGTAAACGTGTGTGTAATGCACAAGCACACAGCCACATTCACGTACCGGCAAGTAGTCACTGATGTTAAATAATTCATATGGATTGTCACCTTTATCTTTCCTCTGCTGAAGTTCTATCTATCATTGCTCAACCGAAACAAGTGGAGCCCGGAGCGACTTAAAGCAGTGCTATCAACATCTTCAGTTTGGCCTCGCATAATGAATGGACAGCCACATTACATAGTGTTTCAGTGATTACCTAACCTTCCAAGCGGCATTTGTGTTGTTCATTTTAGTTTGATATGAATATTTATATGTAGAGACTTGCTTTTTATAGGTTCAAGCACAGTGAACACAATGGCTGTGTCCAAAATCACTTTTTATTTACTATATAGTGCACTATGTTTAATCTCTGGCATTTTATTTGAGTGTCCAAATTCTATGAAATTCAAAGTGTGAAATGTATGCACTGTATAGTGCCCACAATACAACAATGGAAAAAAAAATAGTGTCCATTGCACGTACAGTACATTCTGCCAACAATCACACAAAGCAATGTGTTGCATTTTATTTATGCGAAAATGACAGTCGTACAACAAAACACCTGTCAATGATGGCACAAAATGAAAGTGTCTGAAATCTTACTGCTAGCTTTAGAGTAAATTATATTGAGTGATCTATTATATAGGAGTGCTTTTGGAGACAGCAAATATCTGCTTTCATTTTTGTCTTGGTTAGATAATTGTTAATGCAGTGCATATTTTGCAAATCTATCTGAACTTGTATGTGTACATAAATAAATTAAAACTAGTGGCAGCCCAGAAGGTGGAGAAGACAATTAAAAACTCTAAAGCACCACAACTGGGTCTGATAACTAGTATGGCCCTATTAAAATTTCAATCTGTTGGAAATATGCATACATCCTCTGCATGTGCAGCGACTCACTCACCTGAGTCAACCATACATCATCACAGCCTTGGCAAGCCTGGCTAAGCACAATCATTCAGAGAGTTGCAAACAGTTCCCTCTCCAAGGCTGCGCTTTATCACACACTAACATGCAAAATGCATTTGTTCACATCAGTAAGCCTCCAACATGTAAGCTATAATCTTTCCTAATCTGTTTTTTATAGAGGGCAGTCTGTTTTCAGATATTTACAATGAAGAAAGATTGGGAAAGGGAGGATGAGAATGAAAAGTGATGAAGCACGAGGTGTCCATTTTAAATTTGAAAAAATGTCCTATTCAGACAAAATGGCCAACTTGATATTTAGTTGCATTTATGGAAGCTATTGTAAGACATACTTTTTTTAAAAATAATTGCATATTTTGTTGCATTTCACGATCTTTTTGACATGTTGAGCAATGTACACCAATTTTGCTGCCTTCCAGCTGACTCTAATGACTCCACTAATCTCGTGGAGAATTACACAGCTTGTTTTGCATTTTGTGATTAAATTCATCTATATTCTATCCCTCATATTCAACAATGCCTTAAACCTTTTGCATGTGAAAAAAGCAGACTTGCGGGTGCTGTTGCCTTTTCTCAACTTAACCTTTTCAACATAGTTTCATACTGAATCGTGTTGATTTGAAGGTTTATAGTGAGTATTGGTGGGGAATCTTGTTGGTTCGCTGTGGTAACCTCTGGTGTTTACACTCAGCGGCCCGCTTCATTTGATGTCTTTATCTCGTCCAAACAGGATGTACCGACGTACCTCCAATATGGTGGGACTCAGCTACCCACCTTCTGTCATATCTGTGCTTAAGGTATTAACATGTGCACGCACGTCCATGCACAACACACATACACACTCCTGTGTCAAAATCAAGACTACATAACCTTAGTTATTTACAAGAAACTGACTTGCAGCACCATCCATCTTAACATTTTTTTTGTTTTGCAAGTTTTCCCTTTTATTTGAGAAGATGAATACATTGTTCAAGAAAAAGCACGTCATTATTTAAAATCTTTCTTCCCCATACAGAATGTTGACAAGTGGTCCTTTGACGTGTTCGCTCTAAATGAGGCCAGTGGGGAGCACGCACTTAAATTCATATTCTACGAGTTGCTGACAAGATACGACCTCATTAGCCGTTTCAAGGTAAAGTCATAAGTATATAACGTATCACTGGTCACTGCTATACCTTCTGTTTGTGTCATTAAAGCAAGGAGAAACCTCACAATTTCCTTTCACCATGCCTGATTTGATGGAAGTGAGCACACTCACTTCTCGTGTCTCTTAAGTGTCAGATTGTGTTGTTGTATTTCAACAATGACACTCCACTTGAATTGACAGCATCTGAGAGTAAATGACACGGGCAATGAAGTCGACATGAATATGTAATCGTGGTCTGCAGCTGCCTAAATGATTCACAATCCATGATTTTATGACATCAATTTCAGATGCTGAGGGAACTGTGCACGCATTGAAATTGTACCCACTCATTATTTAAATCACCAGAAAGCTTTAAGGAGTTTCTTACTGTCCGCAGTGTTTTTTTAAGCTCGCAGTCATTTGCTGTTGTTTTGTCTGCCATCAGATACCGATCTCTGCGGTGGTGTCGTTCGTGGAGGCCCTAGAAGTGGGATACAGCAAACATAAAAACCCCTACCACAACCTGATGCACGCTGCTGATGTCACACAGACTGTTCACTACTTGCTACTCAAGACTGGCATGGTGGTGAGTAGGATGGCCTGTACACTTAGAAACCTACAGAAACCAGTATACAGTATTGGCATTGGTTTGATTCCAAGTAGGAAAGCTTAGTCTATGAAATCATGGTGATTTAATCCACATGGTATTCAGAACATCTCTGTCAGCTGCCGTATGCCAGCCTAATTGCAGCTTTTTCTAATATGCAGCTGCTAAATATGGCTTTTTTTTCTTGGAGAATCCATGAGCCATTCTTTCATGGAAACAAAACAAGACACCCAAAGAAAATCAGCATTTAATCTTTAATTCGAATCTTACTCAGGGCAGGTCTGAGAACATCAACCCCCATTTAATATCTGTCAAAATGTGGCACTGATTAATGATTATTGTCTCAACATTTGAAGTCAAATGTTTTCTGTCTTCTTGCCATAACGTTGCTTCATTTCTACTCTTCATATTTCATGTTGCTTTTGTTCTTTTTCCATCTTGTGACCTATATTTCACTCCATCCCACTGGAGTGACTTTAGGGCATTTCTGACTAGCCTCGCTAAAGCCGGGTTCAAAGTCCCCCACCAGCCAACCAGCCGGCCACCCCCGCTTCCAGTGTTTTTATTTAATCACCTTAATAAGGTGGCTGCGACAGCTGTCGACATGGTGTGTTTCTTTGGGCAGTGCCTTGCGGAGTAAACCACATTACTGCTAGAACCACGGGCTCCTGGGAGAGCAGGAGAATCTATTATTTCTCAGGCCCTCCAGACTCCATTAAATCAACAGGTCATTCATAAAGCTGGCCCCATGAGGAAATATACTGAGGGATGGATCGGCCATCTTGCAGCCACCCACCCCCCTAAACCCCTACCCCCCTGTTCTTAATGACCCCCCATCCCCCACTGTTGATTAGTCACCAATATCGACTGGGCTTCCTGAGCTAAATCCCCACTCTGTGTACGTAAGTGCACTGAGATGCATGCACATCTCAGAGGAAAATGCCCACTCACAGGTGTGCGGATGCTGCATACGCTCACAGATTAAACATGAATGGCCATATATAAAAGCACATACATACATGCACACACACACATTGCAGGTACAGTCCATATTATTCACATTGTTTTGGCCATTGACGTCTTTATCTTTAGATTCAGGTGGTTATGTGGGTGCTGCTCATGTGGTGAAACTCAATTTTGACTGTTTTTCTTGCAGTTAAAGAAAAAGTTTGACATTTTGGGCGATACGCTTATTCATATACGCTTTCTTGTGAGTTAGATGAGAAAGATCAATACCACTCTCATGTCCCTTGTGTTAATTTCATTACCAAAAATTCTGAAAAACAGAGGGTAGCCAGGCTAGCTGTTTCCCCCTGTTTCCAGTCTTTGTGCTAAGCTAAGCTAACTACGCTGGTGGCTGTAGCTTAATATTTACTGCACAGACCTGTGTGGTGTTGATCTTCTCATCTAATTTTCGGCAAGAAAACAAATAAGTGTTGTTGCTACTTTCACATCATCCTCTTCTTTGCTGTGGTTGCGAATCGTGGCTAAAAAGGTTTAAACTTGACCTTAAAAACTTAAATAGGAAAGCATGATGTGTATTCTTACCTTGAGAGGAAAATGAAAAAACTAAAGAGAGCATGGCTTTTTCATTTAACAGTGACAAACCAGACTGAGACACTGTCTGAGAGGGAAAGAGTAAGGAGGAGTGTTCAAGTGACAGTTTAAAATGTGATTCTCAGTAGCTTGTTTTATCTAAAGTTTCCTTTTTGCTTTGCTGACCTTTCCTCTGTCTCCTCCTCCCCATTTGTTTCCTTCCATCCCTGACTGTAATGTATTCCTCATGCCAAATCCCTCTCTCGGCATCCTTTGTATCACTTTTCTACTCTGCAACTTTATGACGTGATGAACCATTCCCTGCTTTCCCCTTTTTTCCATTTACTGGCTTCTCATTTCTCTTCTCTAATTGCTGTCCATTTTTTTTCTCTTGTGTTCCCTACCTTCTTTCCTGTTGATGTCTCTGTCTTTTCCATCTCGTTGCTCTCCCCCTTCTCCTCCTTATCTTCACCTCCTCCTGCTTCCTCACCCCCCCCCTTCTCTTCTTCTTCTCCTCTTCCTTTGCCTCCAGCATTGGTTAACTGAGCTTGAGATCTTTGCCATGATCTTTGCGGCGGCAGTGCACGACTACGAGCACACGGGGACCACAAACAACTTCCACATTCAGACAAGGTAATGGATCATAAAAATCAAAAATGCATGGCACTGACTCACCTGATCAATGTTTTCATTTACTGCAAAGGGGGCTTTACATTGACACTGAGATCGCCTGCAGTGCAGTAATAACACTGGGGCAGGAGGGGACTCCAAATGAACTCCAAACTCCATCCTCTTGAGAGCTTGAGTTGGAGAGAATGCATTGTAACCTGTTGTTATAAATATAATTAGGAAAGTTACAAATTTTGTTGATTGTCTTCATACACTTAATTATTCTTAAATGTATCTTTATTTTCATACTAAATATTTTGTTGAGTCCATTTTCTACAGCCCTTTAGAAGCTCCTCTGTGCAAGGAGGACAAGACCAGATGTATAAGCAACATGCACTGATCACTTTCATTATTAAGTGACACATTTTACTGATAAATTGAAGAAGTAACAACATCTATGGGTCCATTATTTCTCTATACGCTGTTCTTTCCAATATAGACTCCAGAGAGTATTGCTTTCTCTTTCTCTTTGACAGGTCAGACACAGCTATCCTGTACAATGACCGCTCAGTGCTGGAGAGTCACCATGTAAGCGCAGCCTACCGCCTACTGCAGGAAGACGATGAGATGAACATCCTCTACAACCTCTCCAAGGATGACTGGAGGTCCGTGAGACAGATACTTAGACAGACAATAAGAAAAAGAAAGACAGGAAGATGAAAGAGCTGAGTGACAGCAAAGGGAAATAAAACTCAGAGACATAGTGGAGAACAGATAGAGACAGATAGAGAGGCAGACTTGCCAGGCGGAAACCAGGTAGGTCAAGCTGAACAGTTTCACAATGCACAGGTCACCTGTTCAAAGCCCAAAGTGAACTTATCAGTTATTTTTCAAGATTAACAACTGAGCTCGGTGGAGTAAAAATCAGAAAAGTTGGATTACTTTCAAGGCCCAACAACTAGATGAAAATGTTATGTCTGATAATACATTAAAGGAGACAGCTGCAGTCCGATTTCTCATGGCGTAAGCTGGGACTTCAAAGCAGATATTATAAATAGCGCTCAAAAACTGTGTTGGCTGCCTTCATTTACTTTAGCAACTTCTGAAATAAGTCGGCTTTTATTACCCACGAGTTTGACAGTTCATTATACAGCACATGGCTCATGTTTTCCTCTCCTTTTTCCCCCACTCTCCTTTGTTTTCATCCAGAGAGCTGCGGGCTCTGGTGGTGGAGATGGTGCTGGCCACAGATATGTCCTGCCACTTCCAGCAGGTTAAGATCATGAAGAACTTTCTACAGCAACCTGAGGGGTCAGTTGCCTTTTCCTTCACTACTTTTACACCCCATGTCCTTGCCCCAGCAATTTACATCTTCATTAACCCTGCCATCAGATCACTGTTTACTAATCACCTGCTGTTTACAACCCAATTAACCCTGCCCTGTAGGGTGTACTCATAGAGGAACACAACAAAGTATTTTGTTGCCAAATAGTACCCAATGTCATACATTATACAGTAGAGGTATACAGTAGGGTATTACTACAGGCCCTCTCAGGCACAAACACAGGATAGCTTGTGTTTCTGTGCTGGAAGTCTGCAGCAGAGTTATAGTGCAGTCACACCAGATTTGGCATGGTGAAATTTATTTGCACACTGCGGTGAAAAACAGCCGTTGGCAGAAATATTGCTGGCAGGTTTTCTGGCAAAGTGTAGACTGCAACAGCTAAGATGGCCAGCTATAAAACTCCACAATCTATGTAATGTCTTTACCAGCACTCCTGTTCTGCAGCTCGTATTCGGCAAGACCTGCATACAAACATAAATAGCAGCTATAAATACTTCCTCACCACTTACAGTCACTAGTAGTTGTGTTGTAGTGAGTATTGGCAAATCTATTTCATTTTATTGAGAAAATCAGCTGTCCTACTCTGCAGCAGTATCATATAGACAGGTGCTGGTCAAGTGCAGGCGATGTGAGAAGAATCAAAAATGAAGATGGTCGATTGATGCGCACCAAAAACCTCAGCTCTAGGCCAACCTAAAACTTTTCTGTAACATTTTTGGAAGCGGAAGCACAAGCTTCACATAAATTGCTGTGTAGTGAAACTAAATTAACATTACACACACAGTTTGACTTCTTAAGAGCGTCTCACTTTGTACAGCGGACCTTGCCCAAATTAAAAATATCTAATAAATTATTCTCAAATTCAGCAAGGTTGAACTCTGTGCGAGGAAGGCAAGGCCAGGTGTATTCAGGAAGTGTTGTGTATGTTTGAGTCAAATTATTGGATTTTTTTGCTGCAGTCGAGGTCAGCAAACTGCAGCCAGAACTTCCTTTTCACACGTTTTGAGCACCATCTACAGTGGCTGATAGCTGGGACTGCTCGACGTGCAGACACAGAGCTGCCGTTTGCGAACAGAAATAAAAGAGAGCTATCAAGCAAACTATCATATGGCGTGATGAGTCATCACTGCTGATGTAGCTGTAACACTGACAAGAGATGGCTGTAAGAAAGTTATTGACCTTCAGGGTATTCTTTGCACTGTGATAATGCACAGCAGTCGACACGACCAGAAAACTGCTCAGAAAGCAGTGATATGGAGATAAGCAGCTTCCTGACAACAAATATAGGAATCAACAGTATTGTGCTTCCTATATTTGTGAATATACCTCAAAACCAAAGAGTGCTGACTGGATGGTAATCATCAAGCTGCAGCTGAGGGTATACACACACATGCACATGAATGAGAGATTGCAGTCTGCAGGAAGTTGTAATGCTGAATAGACTCTAATGTGAAGTAATTTCAAACCAGTGTGCTCCAGGCCTGCTTAGAGTGCACTTTAAGACCCAATCTGCCACAAACGGAATGAGGGGAAATTTGAGCTAGTCTTTCTCACCTCTGTTTAACCTTGTGCGCTGTGTGTGTGTGTGTGTGTGTGTGTGTGTGTGTGTGTGCGTGTGTGTGTGTGTTTATTTGTGTGCCCATTTTCCATATTGGTCTGTGTCTGTCCATTCATGAATCAGTCCATTAAACATGATATTTTGATATGGTTATCAGGTGATACCTCAGACACCACTGATGTCTGATGAGGTTAGATGAAGCATCTTCACGCTGTGTTCCAGTGTAGAGAAGCGATTAGCCTAATGGAGGCAGTTTGAGGAAAAGGGGGCTTTGCATGGAGGAGGTGTTTCTCTGTTTTTTCGGTGGCGGTGCATGTGTGTTTCGATGCACATGCTAATAGATGTCTATGTGTATTACAGCATCTGTTTAATGAGCGTCAGTATTTTCATGTATTTTCTTGTCTGTCACCAGTTTGACAGTTTGAGGGTGCCTCCATTAGATCAGTGCCATCGCAACACTTGTCTTATTATCAACAAAGACCAAAACCAACCAATGAATTGATTGCAATAATACAATAATAAGTATTGTCCTCTGTCCTCCATCAGTGAGCCACACTGTTGCACCATGAACACACACACCCACATACACCGTCCTGCTGTCAGAAACACTATATTTACCACTGAAAATAGTCCCTAACAAATACACTATTTACTCCTGTTTGAGTAATGTTAGTTTTTAGAAATTACCAAGCCTTTTTAAAAATGAAACTACATACTGTATTTGTGAGCCACATATAGGGTAAGGAAGTCAAGAGACAGACTAACACATTGTTGTTTTTTGGTCTTTTCATGGGATTTGTTGACAATATGAAAAATATAGAATACCACCAGCCTTACCCTTTAAGTAGAAATTATCCTAGGCCTACAGACTCCTGAACCCTCCTGCAGTCATACGTGGTAAAAACATGTGTTTTTAAGGTACTTGCATCTTGCACATCTGACATTTATGCATCTTTTGCAATTAGGTAACCTGCAGCAATGATGAGTTTAGGCTCACTCTGCTGCCATGCACTATATCTTGTTTGCCCTAAATGTGATATCCTGCAACATTTTCACCTGCAGCTCGTGCCCCACTCCTTTCTCGTAATGTCTCCGTAACTTTATCCAGTTCAAATTCTTGGTGCACATGTTGCACTTAAAGGATGGGTTCACATTTCTTCAAGTCTTCCAAAATTCAGTCAAAGCTAACACGGGGGTATCCTTTAAACTAATTTCAAGTCTAAAAACATAACTGTACAGTCATTAGTGGACAATTTTATCCAATACACATCACAATGCCCAAAGTGGAAACCCTGAAACTAGGCAGTATTGGTCCCGAACTTAGCCTATACAGGACGATGTCTATGAAAAAAATATCCTCCCTCTGGGACTCTTTGATGTTTTATTGTGCTGTTCTTGCTCAGACAGTCCATTTCTGTGGTCAGATTGCTGTAGACCCATATGCAGCTGTGCCACATTTTTTCAATTTTTTTTCATGACTGACCCTACTGTCTTCCGGGACACTCGGTGCCTTGGAAATATTCTTGTATCCTTCATGCAATTGGTATTTTTCAATAACCTTTTTGCAGATTTATCTGGAATGTCTGTTTGTCTTCATGATTTTTGCCAGGACATTGATGTAGCATGGGTTCGGCCTACCAGATACAGATGTATTTAACCTAATTTGATTACACAAAGATGTTATGTTAACTTATTATGTTAGCTCCAAAACCATTCAGCTGCACCTGTAATGATTTAGGTGTTTCTTAGGTATGTCTTAAAATTCAAACTTAATGTAGATCAATTTGTAGAGATTTGTTTTCACTTTTCACATCAACTTTGACTTCTTTTTCTGTAAAAAAAAAAAAAAAAAACTAACCCAAACTAATCACATACAAAATTATTCTCTTAAAAACAACACTAGGAGCCAATGTATAGGAGCATTTAAGAAAACAACACAACAAATGAATAATACTCTCTCTGGCGGACTTCAGTTTTTAAAATAGTTTTCTCTTTTGCAGCATTGACAAGCCCAAAGCCCTGTCCCTGTTGCTGCACACAGCAGACATCAGCCACCCGGCCAAAAGTTGGGACCTCCACCACCGCTGGACCGCCTCCCTACTGGAGGAGTTCTTCAGACAGGTGAGTGGGTGTACCTGGCAGGTCACAGGGTACATCATGGTCCAGTGAAGATGTGAGGTTCATATGCATGTAGAGAGAACATGGCATGCTTTTCAGCTGGCCACATACACAAAGCTGCAATATAAACACTGACAGTTTATTAGGTACACATAGTTATAACTAATGCAGTCTAATACAATAAATCGAATATTTTCCCCACCCTCTTTCTATTGATGGAGGTAGACTAGTTCTTAGAAACACCTTTATAATATAATGCAATATAATTCAAACATCACCTCTGAAAAGCAGTTTCTGAAAGAAACACGAGACTTGTTGTGGCAGGAAGAGTACAGGTTAAAAGAAAAAGTAATTCTGGGGCCCCTGAACTGGAAAACCAAAACGAAATGCAGACTTTATTAATGTTGAAGTAGTAGCTGTTCTTCCGCTTTAGATCGTGCCACATGATCTTCCAAAGCAAATGGACTTTTTTAGATTTTTTTCTGATCACTTTGAGGATTTGTTCGAGCATGTTGGCTCAAAAGCTGAGATGGAAAGTTCATTCTTGACCTTAAAATTACACCTGTGCTTTTCCTGCTATGTGATAAATATTTTGCTGTATTGGACCAGCTGTGGTGTCCTGTTTTCCTAGGATTTCTTAGGATTGCAGAAAGATGAAACACTAGATTTGAAGTGGAGTTGCTTCATCTTTTCTCAAAATAGTATAAAACACTTGTATTTCTTTTAGCCGCTCCTTTGGTGCTGGTGTTTAGGACTGGTTGTCAGCTGGATGTCAACAAAAGCTATTTATTTTTCAAATTTACTCCCTGTTTCTGTCACACAGTTGCAGTGTAACACCAAGGATAAAATAATGATGATATTAGTGAATGATTGTTTTAATATGATGCTTTGGCACTTTCTATTAGTGAGATATGCAGTCATGTTAACAAGTTCAATTGCAGACACTCAGCTCTTTGTCATTTTTATAAATGATGCCATGACAAAGTGCCATGGCAGATTAAAATGTAGAACGATACCTTTTGATAAAACAATGCATTTGGCTATAAATAATAAATTGTAAATTGTAAATGTCAACAAGAAGGACAGACATTTAACTGGTGCCACGTTGCTTTCATCGCTTCCATTATTAATCCACATTGTTCTCATTATCAGTACTATTGTTATTGCGGTTGCTTTCACAAGTCCTTTGTCTCTCAGGATATGAATTGCCGATAAATAGCTTCTCCAAAGAACATTGCCTCCCGACTCCATATCTCATCTGTTTGTGACAAATCAGAAGAGAAAATGAAACACATTTGTGGCCCAAAACCACTCAGGGCTGGGGCCAGCCAAATCCAAAGACTGTTGATAGTGTGAGCATTTGGTGTATGGTGGCGGTGTGTTTATGAGTGTCAGTCACTTGTGTGTGAGTGTGTGTGCCTGGAGAGTGGGGTACATTTTTATAGAAACCAAAGACCAAGCATGATTTTGACTGAGGAACTGCTGTATTTCCAGGGGGACAAAGAAGCAGAGCTCGGACTGCCGTTCTCTCCACTCTGCGACCGAAAGTCCACAATGGTGGCACAGTCTCAGATTGGTGAGTGATTCCTCCATCCTTACATACACCACTTGTATAAAGGTGTGTCTCTGTATGGGTGTATGTATGTATGTATTTGAGAATAAAGACCTTTTCTTTTGTAAACATATTTATAGAGCACTCAAGGGCTTACTATTTCCTGTATTTATATACATTTATATCAATCTATCAAATAACAAATTATGATGAAATTGGTTATTGTGCTTTCCATGATAATGGTAGTATAACAGAGAAAGTTAGAAATGTTATGTAAATTGCTGCAATATTACTGTACTAACCCTACAATCATGTTTAGTTTCCTTAATACAGAACTGATTTATGATAAATAATGTCTTCTGTCCTTTACCGACTTATCTTTTAAATGATGGTCAATTCTTTTCAAGTATTTTTAGAGAAAATAAATAAATGTACTCATACTTATTCATTTAATTAATCCATTCATTTTTTTACCTGGAAAAATCTGCAGAGGAGGTGGCAGGACTTTTTTTCAGCCCTGAGCAGTGACTGCAGTTTTCCTCTCAGGTTGTATGAAGCCCCAACAACTTCCACCAAGAGCATAGCACAGCCTGTGTATTGCCTGAAAGCCCTGAGTCATGAGCCCTTGGTTAACAGTATTAACACCTATAGACTTACTTGTATTTGTATCTCAGATTTGATCATTAATTTAATAACATTCGGGAAATACCTGTGGCCTTGTTTTCCAATCTTATTTTCAGAAATTACAGCGTTACAGTGATTGTTCAGGACTTCTTTTTGTCCCAATCTGCTTTAAACAATCCAAACACTTAAATAAAGATTGTGAATATGTATAAACTGACATTATGTTCTCTGATATCTTTGTCTCCAGGGTTCATAGACTTCATTGTGGTGCCCACCTTCACTGTGCTGACGGACATGACGGAACGTATCGTCAAGCCGCTCATTGACGAGGCCTCCCATTCAGGTTTTGCCGGCTTTAGACGCTCAAGGTGAGCTGCTGCGCTTTCTGTGAGAGATCATTGGAAAGTCAAAGTTTAGATTTGAATATGCTGCTCTGTAGCAGGACTGAGCAGATGGAAGTGGGTGACTGTATGCAAATCTGAGTAAATTTTAATCAGCCAGCCTGGTTAATCAACAATGGAGAATTCACTGTTTTCTACCCTTCACCTCTCATACCTTTCTGAGTAACTGCTCGCTTAGTGACGTGATTAAACCTCAGCAGCTCCTCTGCAATAACTGCATATCTAATGCAAGTATTGAGAACAGCAGATGAGTCTTCCATGAGTAATCCATTTGTGTGCGTGGAAATGTCTCCACCTTTCATCAGGCAGAGCCACACACCTTGAAATTGATATTTTAGAGATGCTAGTCAAGTTCGCCTCACCGTTGTTGATCAAGAATGGGCCTCCATGCTGAACTGGCATACACAATAGCCTCTTGAGAAACAATAGAAAGTGATTTTGTCTCCACTGGCTTAATTAATTGGCCCAGCAGCCTTCCTCCAGCCACGTACTAAATCAGGTATGTGCAGGGCTTTGAAATCAAACAAATGAGAAAGTGCATTCAACTTTCTCTTGTGTTGCTAATATTTAAACTATCCAGAGAAAGATCATTTACAAAATTTGAGTCTGTTATTTGTGTCTTAAAGAGAGCTTATTAGAAAATAAAGCAGTACTTGGGGAGCCTGGCTCTGCATCTTCCATTGCACCTGCACATCAATATCAGCCTCCCAGTCATTAGCATCACTCAGTGGGCCTCCAGTCGGAGCTAACCAAGTGGAAATCTCTGATAGTGTTGCCACTTGTCTCCTTGTCTATATACACACCTGGGCGCTTATGGGTTTTTGTGGACTGTTTCTTCACAGCATTTATAGCTGCTTTCAATCATCTGTAGCTATGTCTGCTCTCTCTGTCTGCCTCTGGTTATCTACCTGTCTTCCTTCCTTTCTTCTTTCCACCTGCCTCTGAATCTGAAAGCTCATGTTTTTTTAGTGGCATCGCAAAGGGATCGCAATCTTGGTCTGTCAGTTTGTTGCACCCCTTTGGTCCAGACAGAAATATCTCAACAACTATTTGATGGATTGCCATGATTGTTATTTCATGGTCCCAACAGGATGAATCCTAATGGCTTTGGTGATCCCCTGACTTCTCCTCTAGCGCCACCATGAGGTCGACATTTGTGGTTTTGAGTGAAATGTCTTGACATTCGTTGGGTTGATTGCCATGAAATTTGGTTCAGACATTCATGTACACCACGTCATGAACTGGAATATCTTTGGTGATCCCTAAAAGGGGCACCAGCAATTTAGTATTGCACTTAATCCACCATAAAGTTGGGGGACACATTTTAAAAAGAATGGTCAAAATTCAAGTAGCAGAGGGCGAGATATTCTGAGTTTTAGTTCCTAGTATGGGTCAAGTAAAAGCAGTTGTAAAGCAGTCTCAAGCCCAGCTTAGATAACCCTGAGTATATTTTTACAAACTTTGTAGAGCTCTCTTCAGAACAACAAAAGACATCATTAGGATGAATAGTACTCTTAATAGAGTTAAAGAGTAAACTGAACGTGTTGTGTAAAATAGCTGGAGCGCCCCTTTAACTTTACCTCTAGTGCAATCTTCTGGTGAAAAATTTAATTTGTCCACTGCTTTGGTTTATGACCAAATACCTGCAAAAATGGCATTCCCATCAGCCTCAGCTGTACTTTGTGTTTAGTGCTTATTAGAAAATGTTAGCATGCTAACACGCCAAAATAAATTGATTCAACTTGGTAAACACTATCTGCTAAACATCAGCTTTTTGGAATTGCCATTGTGAGTATGTTAGCATACTTAGCATTTAGTTCAAACCACCACTGTGTCAGTACAGCCGGCCAGAGCTGCTAGCATGGCTGTAGAGTTTGTTTAACTCTTCTTCCCTCTCATTTTTTTGTCCAGTCTGAACAGTATTAGCTCAGAGGAGACCAAGAGGCACAGTGTGAAGAGCATGGGCTCCGACAGCAGCTCATCGGGACAAAGCTCTCTGCTGATGGTGGACCTGAAGAACTTCAAGGCGTTGTGGAATGAAGAGGTTTATCAGAATAGAGAGAGGTGGAAAGCACAGGCTGGTAAAGGTACGGTACATCCATACAGCCAAAAATATAAAACAGTAAAATGGAGGTGATTTGGGGACTCAGGGAACATTAATGCCCTGGTAAAACTGATCTGTCCAAATGGGGAAAATTGGCTTATAAAGCTGCAATGCTCTCAGCTCACTCAGAGGGGGATTTTGACTGACCTGTATTAGTGTGGGATTTTGAGAGATACACAGTGATCACTATGTCCACATGCATCAGTTTGTATTTCAATATTTATTTATTAAGTTGGTACCACTTTCTATTTAGGCACCCATTATAAGGGGTTTGTTTAAAGGTGTAATAAATGATTAACGTGTGCTTTACACATCATTCATAAGCCCTTTAACAAAAAAAAACATTTAGGTTGACAAATTCCAGTGGTTGGTATATATCCTCCTCCTGCATGATGCGTAATAGGTCTTTAGTTCATCAAGAATCAATTTATTAACAGTTTATTATTATTTACAGTTAGAGAGTTGGTGTGTGTTGACTGGTTATTGTAAGAAGCATTTATTAATGAATTAATTGTTGACATTTCTAACTGCTGACTTAAAGTTAGAAATGTGCTTTTATTAGTTGATTACCAATATTTATTACCAAATAAAAAAGGATAAACACCAGCCAAAGGGATTTCTTCACAACCTGGCAACCCAAATGTTTTGCCCAAGTCTTATTAACAGTCTGTAAATCATTACTAAATATTTTTTGACTTAATCAGGTATGTGCACTTTAGTGTAATGATCTATTTCTCAATAATATTGACAGTGTTATCCATTGTCAACATAGTATATATTATATATGTACATTTTACTATTTTTCTGTGAAAGGTAATGCTTGTATTGATGAATTAACAGTTCCCCTCAGCTCTACACAGCGTTTTAGCATCTTTCAGCTCATTATTTTGGTTTTCCAGCCCACAACGTTACTGTTTTGATTCACTCTTACCGCTCTCATCAGTGTCGTTTTCTGTGAAAAAAGCTCTTACAACCCACTGTACACTACCTGCTCAGAACCAAACTGCAGACAGACAAAGTTAGCGAATAGCTAGTGAACATAGTGGAGAATTCAGCAGCTAAAGAGCCAGATATTTCCTTCAGGAGTTGGTGGAGGCCAAAACAGAGTTGAAAAGAGAGTGAATATTGGACTTACGTTTGTCAGGTGTCAAGAAACATGACTCCAAATGAATACCAATGTTGCTCCGTAACTGCTGAATGTGTAAATAGGCGCCATATCAACTTAAAAAGTGAGCTCGCTCAACCTTTACTGGCTTTAAGTAAGACTTGAATAAAGATGAATTAATGCATATGGACACACATTCACACTCTCACACATGCTAACCCGCCTCCACGCTCCATGTGACCTCAGAAGCGGAGGAGAGAGCTAAAAAGGAAGCAGAGGAGCGAGCCCAGCAGGAAGTAGCAGCTATGGAGCCCCAGGAGGTCCACACAGAATCAGCACAGTCTGAACCAAAGGTGGGCCAACTGGAGGGGGAGGCGCCCGAGTCAGCGGAGGCCAGCAGACCACCAGATGGTAACACAGGAGAAACAGAGCAGGGAACACAGCCTGGGAGCACCACACACAAGAATCCTCCACTGCAGAACGGTACATCCCTTTAACTGTGTAATCCCATAGCATGTTCAGCTTTTAAAAGATGTGACATAAGGCAGTTCCTCTAAATGTGCTATACATACAGTCCATTGACATGTCAAGTCATTCTGCATATTTAAGTCATTATTAAAGCCACGGTGAACATTTCTATAATCCTGTCTCAACCTTTTTTCATGATAATATCAGTGAAACAGTTTTGATTTGTATGCCAACCTTTAGTACCCATTCACTTTCATTTAACCCGATTTCATTGTCTTGTTGTTTGCTACCACTGAATTTACCTGCGTCAGTGTGAAAAATAACACAACTGTTCTGACTTTTCAGGAGAGTTGTCTGAAGGGGCTGAATCTCCAGAGGGTGACGAAAACAAAAACAAAGGAGTCGATGGTGAGTTTATTCCTGCAGCCCATGACTATCGACAAATAGTGTCTACACTCAGTTGCTAGTTTATTAGGTGCACCTAGCTAAAAGCAATGCAGTCTGATACAGCCTGCAATAAATCCTCCCTTCATGAAGGTTATAATGTCAGTGAGGTGTTGATTCAACTGTGTGGTCATTTTGCAGGATGTAGTTGTGGTGCTGTTGAACTGTGTTTCTGTTATTTAGCCTACAGTCATTGATAATGGGATGGACAAAATAATAGAAACACTTGTATGTACCTAATAAACTGGCACATGAGTGTATTCCATGACCTTATAAAATAAAGTTTAATGCAGTATTACAATTGACTCTCTCGAAATCTTCTTTAGGATATGGAGAGATAGCATCTGCAAGGAAATACTACTCTGCTTTAGGAGGAATACTGTATTTCTACCAAAATGGAGATTTGGAACCAGACCTTTTATTATTTGATCAGAAAATTGAACAGAAATTGTAATCTATGAGAATTTATCGCCCTCCATGGAGATTTCCCCACAATATATAGAATATCAGTTTGTTGATATACTGTATAATCTCACCTAAATTATTAATATTCTTTTCTTGTTTTCCCAAAGCAGAGATTGAAATGGAGTAAGCGAGCTGTGGAGGATCACAGCCACACTGTTGCATCTTTGCTGCGCTGCTGTCGACCTGAACCTGCTATTACCTGTATGGGAGAACTCAGACTCACACCAGAGGGAAGGCCATTAATTGGACTGCGTCGCCCTCTACAGGACACCAAGAAACTGACACCTTCACTTCCTTTTTGTCTCCATGGTCTAGTGTCTTTACTTTTAACCATGTTTATACTCCCACACTCTTGTATGCAGAGTTTGTGGCTTTACCCCTGTGCATTATTCCTCCATTCCTGTTTACTGATAAAGACGATTTACTGACCTTAAGATGATGGCAATGATGGTGGGGATAAGGAGGAGCCTTTGAAAGACTGACACTGAAAATGTTGCTTTTTTTTTAGTTTGCCAATCTTTTACTTCGCTCTAAGTCGTATGTTGAACTCCACAGACATGTAGCCATTGTACAAGTCACACTTTTCACTGCTGTGTTATGCTTCTCTGTTAACACTCTTTATTAGATTTTGGCATCACAAGTATGGTTAAAAAAAAAAGTTTACTTAGAGACACAATGTTTTGCGTCACAGAAATTTATTTTGGTCCTTACTGAATAATACACAAGTGCAGATTTGTGGGAAATGCAGAAGCAGTACTATTTTACTAGCAAGTTATCCACTCTATGTAGAAAACTTAACTCCTGTTGGGAGTCTCATATATTTGTTGAAGCTACTACAAAAGAACAATTTTTACCACCAGTTGTGGCTCATTCTTTTCCGCTTAACATTTTTACTTTATTAGTGCTTTCCTCACACATTGTGCAGTTCTAATGTGTTCCTTGCAGCCAGGATTATATTGTTTCTTTTGTGTGTGTTTGTCCTCTTTACTGTATATATTGAAAGTTTATATATGTATGGATCTGAGGAGGAGTAGAAGTCCTATACCAACGGATATTTTTTTTGCATATAATGTAAGATATTGTAGTGAGAAATGTCCAAGAAGTAGGATGCAACTTTTGCATTTCAAACATATCAAATCTCACACACGAATGCATTCAAGTTTTTGTAATATATGAACATCTTTTTGTTTACCTTTTTGTTGTAACATTCTCATTTGTTATGCATTTGTTATGGCCTATGTGAATCATGCACTAGATGTGTCTAATATCCTCACACTGTATGTCATTTCATTGTCAAAAGACTTTTTCTCGATGCCTTCTTATATGTATTTAAGCTGTAGCAAAAAGTCAACATTGTCGCTGAATTAGAGAAAAATCTTATGTGTGTATGTTATTTTTTTTGCAGTATGGTTATGTTACAGCAGCTTCACCTTCGAGGTTGCTGGTGTAATGTCTAATCGACGTGTTTACAGTGTGCTCGTACACCTATTAGCCAGTTGAATCCATCATGCTTCTGTGGTGCATCCGAAGCTATGAGTCCAAACTGTATCTGCTTCTTGGTCGTTTGCCAGGTTTTTAAAGCTTGTAGTGTTGCGTATAGAAGATGCAAATATTGCTTACTGTGCATATGTAACATATTGAACCTCTGCAATGCTGGTTCAGCTTTTATTCTATACTTAATATGTGTAATTGGAAGAAAAGAAGCATTTTAGCAGTATTTGCATAATAATGCTTTTGTTTTCCCTAAAATTGTGCACTTTTATTTTGTTTTTCCTTATGTTTTTAATTCTTTTGGCATGAAAATCCCAACAACTATTGTGCCAAGATCAAGTTCTTGGCATATTCTAGGCTTATTTTAAAGTATACTGCACATGTGTATACTGTTACATACCCTAATACATATAGTATATATGGGGTTCAAAAAAGGGAATATAATTTAACACCAAAACATTTATATAAAACTGTAAGAACTATGAATTATATTTTTAACCTCTTTGTTTTAATACACGCTCCCCATTTTTATATTATAACAGGAACTTTAGTATCGTGCTAAAACTGTATAAAACATGCTATGTAACCACATGCTACTTTCTACCTAGAAAATACAGTCAGTGGTTAGCAAGCCAGCTGGCTGAATGTGTGCCTATATATGTGCTTTCCATTTGACACCTTTCACCTGTAGGAAAACTAATTTTGTGATGTCTTTTGAATCTGTGCTGATCCAGGTGCAGTCAAAGAAACCAGTTAATATCTTCCTACAATAATTCACACTAAAGAGTCTTGAGTAAAGACTTTTAGTTTAGACACTGTTGGAAAGTCTGTCTGTAAAGTCAACAGTTTGATGTTGCAGAAGTATAGTATTTATAATGGTATATTTTGCTCTTTTTCATTTAGAAAAAAATCAATTTTATAGCTGTATAGAGTTTTTGTTTTACTGTACCGTTTGTTCCTTTATTTGACTCCGAGGATGGATTGTCTAAAAAGTATGTCTTCAATGTGTAATTTTTCTTTTTCATTTTGTCCTTCCTCTCTGGATATATTTGTCCATGTGTGTCTCTATTCTGAAGTCAGAAAAATTACAGTGGCTCAAAACTCAAAACTGTAAATTTAAAGTATAACGATCACAGCAAATTAGATTTATAAGCAGAACAAAAAACTCATTGCGTGCTCAAAGTAGCCTGCCTGATACTTGGTAAAGCAGAATATATTTTCTCTACCAAGGGTCCAACACATGTACAGTCTTGTAGTTTGCTCTATCTTTCACTTGCTACTGTGATAGCCTACTGTATGAATATTTATACCAACCATAATCAGAAACATAGCTGTATTTATGACATGTAAAGACTTCTAAACATGGTGTTTTGTAATGGTTACTATAGAAGATTATTTGTTGTTTGTTTAATGCTTTGTTTCCTTGTTTAGTCTGAATCACTATAATGACTGATCTCAAACTGTTCTAGTGACTGAGGTTAGGTGGATGTAAAGCGCGCATGCGCTGTGTGTGTGAGAGAAACTGCTGAAAAATACTTAATGTGCATTTCTGATCTCCTCACTGTGACCTGCTCTATTGATGAGAGTGTGATGAGAGTGTGTGTGTGTGAGTGAGCTAGAGAGAGAGCGCTAAACAGAAAGTGATGCGGTGGACTGTATAAAGCTGGGTAAACAACTCTCGCCACCAAAAACATTATTGAAAATACATTTATGTTGAGCTTTTTTCCACATTAAAGATCCAACTCTCATATGTTTTATATACTCTATCAGGCTGATATCACTGGATACGTTTACATATATAAAACAGTAGAAGATATTTTATGAAGGTCAAATTATAAACAGTTTTATAGGTCTAAAAAGTGGGTGAAACAATTAACAAACATAAAGGTGAGTAGTCAAACTAGCTAACAGTAGTAAACCGCCTCAGGTTTAAGCTCCACTACATCCCTGAACAGACAGGAGGACTACGAGAGTGTGGGTGTGTTTGCGTATGCATGTATGTGCATGCATGTGTGTGTCACTGTCCCATGCCGGCCAGGCGGCCGTGTGTGCCACCATGCTCTGTGACTGCACAGCCGTATCAATAAATCTGGACTCAAAGGGCTCAGATCATGTCTGCCTGTCTTCATTTCCTACAACAACACAGTAGGTGACACATTCAAAGGGTTCACGCCGCTGATTTTACAGATCAGTGTGTGGAAACAGTTGGCCTCTGTGGCTGTGGAGGAACTTTGCCAAATTGTATGGTTAGCCTGCATTATAAATTAAGTGTGTGGAGTTTAAACGATGTAGGTGTTTATAGAACTGGGAGGGTCTGATGAAAAGATGCAAGCAACCTGCATTTTGGGAAGTGTAGGATCTACTGTAGGGCTGCAACTATGTTTTCGATTAATCAATTGTCTATAAAATGTCGGAAAAATGTTAAAGGATAGGTTCACAATTTTTCAAGTCTGTCTTAAAACAATAGTCAGGTGCTTATATGCACACTGAAACAGTACTCTACATAGTGGACATTAAGAGATCACTTCCTAAAGCAATTTCAGTGTAAGTGATGGGGGACAAAATCATTGTATAGTGCAAAGATCTATTCTAAAGTTTATCTGAATCTAATATGAAGTCAAAGATGCCAAATCAAGTGGACATCTTTCAAGGTTACCGTCTTTTTAGTATTAAATTCCCTCTTTGTGTTTCCACTGTGTTTCCCTGTTTAGCTACAGTGAAAGGATTCTAACAAAAAGAGTATGTTTTGCACTAAAAACACAGTAACCATGAAAGATGTCCACTTGATTTGTCACACTCAGACTGCTGAAGCCTCATATTAGCTTCAGATAAACTCTGTATTGTATTGTATTTTTACACAGAACGAGGACTGTGGATTTTGTCTGTCATCATTTACATTGACTCTTTATCAACAGGAAAAATTATTATAGCTAGAAAAACCTGTTTCAATGGTCATATGGGTACCTGACTATTGTTTTAAGACAGACTTGAAAAATTGTGAACCTGTCCTTTAAATGTGACCGTCACAGTTTCCGACAGCAGAAAGTGACGTCACCTAACATCTTGCTTTGTCCGACAGTCCAAAATATTTTTTTATTTTTTTATTTTAACATATAGTTACAGGAAACAGACAAAAGCAGCAAATCTTCACATTTGAGAAGCTGGAACCAGAGAATGTTTGGCATTTTCTGCTTTATAAACTGACTTAGACGATTAAGAAATTATCAGAATTGTTTGATTTTTCTGTGGATTGACCAATTTATTAAACGACTAATAATTTCACTGGTTGACCCATACTGAGGATAAAAGTCAGCATATTGCAGCTTTTGCTGAATCAATTTTAACTATTCTTTATTTTTAAACCTGTCTCTTGTGATGAATCTGTCTCACTTCATGAAAGTGTAAAAACTAAATAGCAGGAGTGCACTTTAAAAAAAGGATTGTTTATTTGTGAAACTATATATTAGGTATATTGTTAAAATGTGTGGCAGACCCTGCTGTTGTGGATTCAGCCTGTCTCTTATTTGTACACCTGATGTTTTTGGGTCGTCAGTGCCAACTTGAAACACCTGAGCCAGGCTCACCCTCTCCCTCCTCCCCCACAGGCATCCATTTGGTTTTGTTGTGGCATTAGTCCCTTTTGTTTCCCTTTATGCACCTTTCAGTCCCAGCTTCATGCACACTCTACACCACAGACAACTGATGCACTCACTCCGTGCAATTTTGTTATGTCTTTAGTTAATTTGGCTTAATACATTCCTTTGCGTATTTAAAACGCTGTGTCTCCTTTTTTTTCATGGGCTCAGGAGCCAAGTTTGTGACACATGCTTGAAGACATTAACATAAATATGAAAAATGAACTTTGAAAGTGAAACAAAAGGTTCTTCTATTGTTTAAAACGTGTAATACGCTGATTTTACTGTTAATAGTTCACAATATAAGAATATTTAAACCTCATTAGATTAAAGAACCTTCAAAATACACATCATATTTTTGTGTAAATTGGTCTACCTTACATCGAAAGTTCAGATTACAAGTTTCTAAATAAGAAAATATGACCACTTTTTTAACCACTATATTAACAAAGCCAGTGGTAGGTTGACAGGTGGGATTCGGGCCTTAATATTAGATCTTTTATAGGCAAATATTTGTTTTCAGATTTGCAAGTGAAAAGCAAGAAAGTTGACTTTTCTTTTACTAGAATTGGCACAAGACTATTTACATGTGAGAGCCAAAGCCTACAGTATGAGCTGCATTGCACATTAACTGCAATATGAACATGTCTCTCAGTCAATAATCCACTAGATGTCTCTGTTAGACTTCAAGTCACTTCTCTCAGCCTCAGAGGGCCCACAGCACTAAAAACGATCAGCGGACTTGATGTATGTCCTCGTCACTCTCCCAAGATAGTCAGTGTATAGCTCTTTATCCAGCATATATGCAGCTCCACAAACATTAAACACAGAACGCATATTTATCACAAGCAGCATGCATATTCATGGGCAGGTTGATGGAGCTCGTGGAGGGATGTGTATGAGTTCTCAGCACAGCGCTGAGTGCCGAAGCAGAAGGCGAATGTTAATTCAATTATACGGCAGCTGTTCCTTGGTGCCCATGGCCACTGTGTTTGCACTAGAACAGAAATCTTGTATTAGGTCCCTCGCCATAAAAGACCATTGCCAGGCATGAGAATGGGGACTGCCTGTAACCAAAAGCCATCAACAGTATTGTAAAGAGCTTTTAATGCTTATTTTTGGCGTGACTGAGGAATTTGGTGAGGCTGCAAAGTAAGATTTGTAGGTTTTTTTTTTGTTTTGGCTCATTGTTGATTTACAGAGCTTTTGTTTTTGGGCATTATTCTATTAAATAGTCAATCTGCTCGGTAGTGAAATGTGCAAATTAGTTTATTTTTCTGCTATGAACTCCAGTCAAGGGTGGTACGCAAGGGTTTGGTACGCAAAAGCTAATTTCCAGATACATAAACTCTTTTTCTGTCTTTGTGTGTATGTGTGTGTGTTTGCATGTTTGTATTTGTGTGTCTTCTTGTGGATTCATGCTCATGACTTTGTGTATATTTTGAGCATTAAAAAAAAAAGACAACATGTGTGTCTAGGTCTTCAATTGCTCCTACATGCAAATGCAGTTTGTCCATGCATTTATGCGAGTGTTGGTGTTCGTGCTCCACCCCACCTCCTGTCCCGGGCTCGGGCTGAGCACGAGGAGGAGGAGGGTGTGAAGGCATCCGTCAGCCTGTCCCTTCATTACCCGGCTCCCTGAGACTCTGTGTGATTTTAATCACACGGCCACTGGTGGGAACTGCTGCTCTGATGTTACCTGGACCTGCTAATAAGTTTACTTTTCCTTCATCAAAAGGAAAACAGCCACACCTGTGGGAAGGATGTGCTCAACTGCACATTACGTACAGTATGTATAATATACTGTATGCACGCATGCAAATATGGAGGCATACAAACACAAAAAAAACTCTTATTATTCTTATTATTCTCCTATCACACAGATGGAGTGCAGAGGACATGGCAGAGATACAAAGTAGAGGTACAACTGAAGATTATTTTCATTATTGTTCATTATTATTATTCATTTATCTGCTGATACTTTTCTTGATCACTCGTTTGTTCTATAAAATGTTAGATAATAGTAAAAAAAAACAATGTCATTACAATTTCCCAGAACCCAAAATGAATTCTGCAGTTTTGCTTTAGCTTGTTTTGTCCAACCAACACTCAAAAACCCAAAGATATTCAGTTTACTATCAAATAACACAAAGAAAAGCAGAAAATCCTCATATATATATATATATATATGTATAATCGGATGCTGTCACACCAAGGCTACAGTATGACTGGCCTCCTCTGACCTAACCAGAACCTACAGCATGTTCTCCCACTTAACTACACACGGCCACATCATGCAGCATGTAAAGTAGACATTGCATATCAAGCTGTTTAATAAAAATGAAACCCCGTCTATCCACTGGAAAGAGCACAGAGCTCTATTTAGAGTGACTGATCGAGAGCCCAGAATCAAAGGGCCCTGTGGCACGAGCTGCTAGTGTGTCTGGGAATTGGCCCAACTCTTAAAGAGCCAAGCTTCCCCCGTCTTGACTGGGGGCCGACCCCCAAATAGGAAGAAGCTATTTCTGCTGGCAGCCAAGTAGTTCCTCTCTGGAAGCCTGTCAGGTGAGGAGCCACGGCTGCCAATTGTAATCCCCTCAGGTGGGCACAAGGGGCAGGGCAGACCCCCATCATGGCTCCAGCATTGTGACACACAGCAGATGATGTGGAGGGCATTGAGCTCCCTGATGCCTCCAGACAAAGACCTGCTGTGAATGTGGCACTCGCTCCAGTCGACTCCACAGCAGTGATACTACAAAACTATCAGGAGTCTCATTTAACTTCCAGTGGTGGAAAGTAACAAAGTACATTTACTCTATATACTCTAGTACTGTACTTCAGTGCAGTTTTGAGTTATTGGTACTTTACTTGAGTATTTCTATTTTATGCTACTTTATACTTCTGCTCCACTGAATTTCAGAGGGAAATATTGTACTTTTTACTCTACTGGGTTTATCTGACAGCTGTAGTTATTTTGCACATTATTTTTCAGTGGTGGAAAAAGTACTCAGATGCTTTACTTAAAAGAGTACTCCACCATTTAACATTGCACTTCCACATTGTTGGACTCACGATGGACAGTTTAAAAAAAAAAAGAGGCAATTTATCCAATTTCACGTCACAAAAGGCTTTATGCAACTTTTTTCACATATTGTTGTAAACAGACTTTTGTAAAAGTACCAATGCACCATATGACATTATGAGATTGTTAACACTGATCCTTCAGTGTTTAAGTAGCATTTTACTGTTTATGTAGTTTAATCTAGTGGTCTCCAACCTAGGGGTTGGGCCCCCCCAAAGGGTCTCAAGATAATTCTGAGGGGTCATGAGATGATTAATGAGGTAGGAAAGAAGAAAAAACAAAGTTCGGCTACACAAACTGCTGTTCATTTTTGGGACGTTTCTCTGATCTTTTGCTTTTTTTTGTCAAATATTGGACAATTTTACCACGTTGGGCTTTGGACACTTTTTTAAATGAAACCATGTGAGAAGTTTAGAGCGGAAATCTCTCTTTGGTGGAAACTGCAAACAACTCATAGACATCTGAAACATGACAAGGAACCTCAACTGGTTTTATTCTTTAATAATGTAGTTTATATTTATTTTAATGTAAAATCTTAAACTTTAAAGTAACCATTAATGTAATGTAATGTAGTGGAGTAAAAAGTATAATATTTACGTAAGTCTAAATAAAGTGGAGTAGAAGTATAAAGGAGCATTACCTTCAAATTTAGTACTTAAGTTAATGTACTTTCATTTCCACCACTGTTAGTTTTCATACACATTATATTAAAACCTCTATTATCAAGTCATTTTGAATTAAATCCTTAAAGTTTTATTTTCTTGTAAAAGTGAAAAAAAAAACTGCCAACTGCAAATCAAATTGTTTCAAGAATTAAAAGAAATATATACTTTTTCATAATTTTGGTGCTGCAATCTGTTGTCTTGTTTCAAGATACAGATATTCATTTCTTTAACATTTTTTAAACAAGTTTACTTGAATTAAAAACATGTTGAAATGTGATGCAAAAATACATTTTTTAGGACTTAATTACAGACAAAAATTACTTTATAAGATGGAACTTTTTGCAAGTTAAACTGCCCATCGCTTAATAAAGTAGTTAAAATGAGCTTCACCTTGACTAACCACAAAAATGCTTCTCACATAATAATGCATCCGTGTTAAAAATCCTATAATATATATAACGACATGAAAACGGCCATTCGGTATGAGAACTATTACCTTTGTCACTCTAAGTACATTTTGCTGATAATACTTTTACGTAAATAAGGCAGCACTTTTACTTGTAATAAAGTATTTTTACATTGTTGTATTACTATGTTTGTTTAACCAAAGTACAAAATACTTCTTCCACCCTTGTTAACTTCATCATAATGAGAAGAAATCTGCAGCAAAACACCTCTTTTCAGCTGCTGAAGAGGAACCAACAACATTCACAATAACCACTCGTAAAGAACTCCAAAGATTTTAAAACCCCATTTTTCAGTAATAATACTTAATTTCTTTGTCATGTTGACTCTATTTTGAGCTGCCATTCATCATGCAGCACTTTCCCTTTAAATCAACCTCAAACCAATTTAACACCGCAACATCATGTTGCTTGTTCTTGCTAAAACTGGTTAAACACAGATGGCATGGTGTCGTGTTGAGATATTTCCAGCAACGTTACAATGGAGTTTAATGGAGTAGAGAAGTAGGTGGAGTTATACTGAACATCCAGGGGTGAATATACTAGTTATGAATTCAGTTCTTCATCTTTCATTTTCACTTTAATTGGAAAACATTTAATTGCTCTGCACAACTTTACGGAGCTCCCAAAGGGTCATAATGGGAATTGTTTCCCCCCGATCCATAGGAACAGTTAGTGTGTTGGTCCAGTCCAGTTATAATAGGTAGTATCTGAAGATACTACAGAAAGGAGAGATGATGTGACACTTTACACGATGCATTTATTGCTCATTACTCCTTTCAAAAGACAGAATTTGTGGTCGAATCTATGATGCTATGGACATGGCTCAGATACCTGTGAGAACTCTTTACTGCTCCTATTAACATTAGCCAAGAAAGCGTTGTTACACCACATGGGATCATATATGACAGGAGTTCAGGAACACAGCAAGTTATTGATCCCCCCGTAGGGATCCCACCGAACAGCACTGGGTTATACCAGCTATGTGTAAGTTCAAATGTAGCCTAGTTTGAACGTAATTTCTAACTTAGGTTGGAGTTTCCGCGCAACTAACATTTTAAGGGTTGCACCAGCTGAAATGGTTCCGATGTAGGCATAAGTTACAACTTAAATCTTACACCTAGCCCTTAGTAGGTGTAAAACCATCCGTAAAAGAGCGTTTGGCATGGCGCGTCATTTTGAAAAGTGGGATAACTTGAAGGATGAGGATGAGCGAATTATACCTGCAAGCAAAATATATAGGGTTAGATAACTTTCTAATTAACAACTACTAATTTAACAGTTTGCCAGCGTAGGCTATCAATATGTGTTTGTTATAACGTTACAATTTAATCTGCCCAATAACAGGGTAATTATATTACCCTATGTTGTAGTTGTTGTACCACTCGATGTCACTGTTGTTATTTGATACTAGCTGTAGATTAAGGTTGTATTTATCACATCATAATGCATTGTCCTAGTTTACGTACCTTTTTGTTGTTTGGTGATTAACGTTAGCTATTTTTAGTCGTTAGCCTCTTCCGTATCGCGTAGCAAAGTGTTCAAAGATAATTGGCACGAGAGATAACAAGGTAATATTATTGGCCACAGGAAGTGAACACGTAATTTTCTGCGACAGTATTTTGGCTAGTGTGGACTTTACGCCAGAGTAGCTAAGATAAACCTTACATCTCCGTGGTGCAACCAAACATCAACACAGATTTAGCATCAAACTATCTGGTTTCAACGTAACAGTTAGTGTGGACTAACACCCTAACTTAAGAGGGAACTTACCTGGTGCAACAGGCTGCAGGAGTATTAAGCTAATGTTTTGATGGTGGGGGAAACTGGAGCACCCGGAGGAAACCCACGCAAACACCCAGGACCTTCTTGCTGTGAGGCAACAGTGCTAACCACTGAGTCGCCGTGCTGCCATAAACCATAGCTTCAATTCAACGCGCCGCCACCACAACCATGTCAATTTACTGCACACACACACACACACACACACACACACAACCCTGCATGTAGTTTGTGTTACACCCATTATAAATTAATGGGTCACAGCCATAATTATAACAACCAAAGCACAGCCACGGCTACAGCCACAATCACAGCAACAGCAACAGCCAAAGCTGCGTCATCCCATATTATAATCACAGCTACAGCCCTAATCAATAGCTCTTCTCTGCTATAAGAGGGGAAAAACATTCCAAACAACACTCATATTTATAGACCCTGTGGTCACCTGACCTACCAGCAAAACCAACTTCTTCCATGTGGCTGATGACGCTGACAGCATTATGGTCAGCAAAATGGGAAATTTTGCCACTAACGTAAATGAAGAAAACCAAATTTTAATTGAATTTGCATTGCACACCAAAAACTCTTCTTATGGCACACTTTGGATATGCTAAGAAGGAGAAGTGGTATCAAACTCAGCGAGGCCACAGGGAGCTGAGGACAGTTGATGAGGGAAGAGGAAGAGAGACATCATATCAACACTGAGAGTGTCGATTAGGTGAGATAACGACATTACAGCGCTGTCAATCATCTTCATGCTTGGAGAGAAAAAAAAGCAGAGCTGCTATGAAAAATGTGTCTGTGAAATCACACACATGACAAAATAAAACTTTATTTCATGAGTTTTTTGGTACTACTTAGTGAACAATACCTGCAAAAATGTCCCTCATGTCAGCTGTTTGAGGCATTTTGGAGAATATAAATATTGTGTGAATTCACTTCAATCACATACTGTAGTTACTGTAGGTCACTGTTGTCGGACACCACCTCCTCTGGTTTACAGTGCAGTAAATTTATCATACATTTATATATAAAACTAAAAATGTGACTCTTATTTAAATATAATATCTGACACATTTTTATTTATCTTATCACTTTCTGGGTATGAAAGTGTTGCATTCAGCCACAACAGATTGTCACAGCCACTTTGAACGCGTGCGAACAGATTGTGCTTTGAAAACCAAACGGGTGCCTCCAGCAACATTTCACGTCTGCATCCCATCTCTGTCTGAAAACGGGACTAACATCTTTACATTATACATCTTCAAAAACATATCCATTATTCATATCCCCATATTTTAATACTATTAGCACTTCCTTGCCACCCACCTAAATACCTGTATGTTTCTTATCAAAGAAGCAGTGACAGTCAGAGTTAGCCTTCTTTGTTTGGGTGTAAAGAAATGATTTGGGATTAAGAAAGTATTGCAGCAGTGTGCCAACACACAAAATTAAAATACATCTGTGAGGTGATAATATTTCTCTACGCTATAAAATCTTGGATCCAAACACAAATGGTCACAAGAGAAACTTTTACCTCTCACTGGAGTGTTTGTGTTGTTTGTATAGACAACAGCAACAAAGGCAAACACACGCAGAAACACACACAGTGCTCCCACCTGGATGGGTGGGTGGTGTGGCCACTCAGCAGCTGAGTGGGGCAGCATATGGAGTTTCTAATTGGGTAGAACAGCACAGCTGGAGGACACCAGTCCAGGACCTGGCCTCTGGTAATCAGTCCCACAATCCTCAGCCCTCCTCTGCACATCCACCGTGCCGTGTGTGCAGCTTCGGTGGGTGGGGGTTGTTGGATGTGTTTCACTGCGGAAACCAAGATGAAACTTGTCCACTAAGACTGTTTTACAACATGTTTTCCCTTTTGAATCGAGGTCATATTTAAAGCACGACTCCGGCTGTTGACAACCTGGACTTTTCAGACTGTACTTCTCACACGCAAAAAAAGACAAAGAAAGAGATTTTAAAAAAAGCACTTCTCTAACACGAGTTGCACTTTTAATTCTTGATGACATTTAGCTTTATTTACTTTTATTTATTTACTTTACACACACATTTTTCTGACCAAATTTTGGAAACAGTGTCACTATAGAGCCCCTGTACTACTTATTGGTACTATTATTGGTTAAACACACTCACTTGTTTGCTCTATAATGACACATGTTGGGTAAATTGTGTAAATACAAAATGCCTAAAGTCGTGTTTCCCTCATATAAATCTGTGTACAGATATAGTCTGAGCTCAAGTACTTGGTCAATGATTTAGTTTTTTTTTATTTGGATGCTTTTTGAGAATTCAAATACCTGTATCTGCATTTTAACTGGATGTTGTTTATGCTCTTTTATACAACGTGTGATTATTTTTCTGATCAGGATCATCACCCTGTCTCCTCGAAATTAAATTTATATACAACTGAGATGCAACAGCAAATATGTTTCGAAGAAATAATACTTAACATACTTACTATCAATTTTGATTGACGTTTTCTATTAACATAATGAGGAAATGTTGTTAATTAACGTTTATGGCAAGTTTCAAAAATGTTGATACTGAACGTATCAGTAAAATGTTCACTAAAAATGTATTGTACTTGCTTTGTGCCAAAATCTTGCAATATAATATCCACTTATAGTGACTACAGCATTATTACAATACATTTATTTAGCTGATTTTAGCTGCAGCACAGTAGGCAAGTACCAGTGTCTGGAATCAGATTCGAGCAGTAGTAATCTAGCCAGCAATTACGTTTGAAATCACAGTGTAATTGGGAAAACAATTTAGTGCTATAAAGACTGGGTTGAAATGTCTATATAACAAAATGAGGAATGTATCTGCAAAACTTTCACTGACATTGTATTTCATTTGTTTTGTTTTCTACATGATTTGCTCACAGCAATACAATATCTGCTTGTAGCAACTAAGCATTACTTTTTACCTTGTTCAGACACTGAAATAACTAAGGTTAGGGAAAGATGGTGGTCATGGTTAAATATTTTAAAAGTCAACAGTGACTTGAAGCGTGTTTACTTTATTAACGTTTAACCAAAACCAGAATTGTTCCTTAACCTTAACCAAAGTGTTTTGTTGCCTGAACGTAACCACGCGTGTGACTCAGGACGACGTGAACTCCAGTCTCCCATTAAAAAGCGTTTTTTAATGTCCACAGTCCATCCCGACCACCTAAGACTCCCATACAGTACAACAACATACTGTTGTACTTCACTGAAAGAAATGTTGCCATAAGCCAGGCAGCAATCATGTTTCTTGTAAAATGTATTTGAAAAAAATCTAATTAGCAGTATGTGAATGTAATTTCTAGGAGACAGGGTTGGTAATTTGGTCTGTTTTGTTGTTGTAACACAGATCTCTCTTGAAATAAAATTCAAAGAGACTTTCTACTGGTTAAATAAAGGAAAGGAAAATTACTAGATACACTTGAGGTGTTGCAAAAGAGAAAAATGTCAGACATTTGGGACCATTTTATTATAAAAAAAGACAAAAAATGTGCCGAAAACAGGTTTATGGTGTGAGAACAAGAATCTAAAATTATTTAACAGCAAATGAGGTATTCATCTGGGTGTTAGGTATCAACAAGTACTCAAAATAAATGACTTGCACTTGTATTTGGGGCCAGCTTAATCTCTTCTTTATTTGGCCTTTGTATGTTGGCTTTAGTTATTTGTACATCAGTGTAAAGCATTGCAAAAAAAATAGTAAGACTTGTTAGACTGTCAGGATTTTAAAAAGCGTATGTCTGCCTCTCAGGGTTTCACTGAAGAAGTGACCTATAAGAAGAAACTCTAAAGCCATGCAGTGAATGAGACTTTGGACAGAATCATGTTATAATTACCCACACCATTACTATATCCTCAACCACTTCACCTCGCACTCATCATCCAGACACGAACTCCCTTTAACTGCTGACATCAATTGAGAAACGCTTGCAACTCAGCGTGCGATCAGTGGCGCCTTCATTTGCAGCTCTACACCACGCACCGTGCCTATAAAAGCTGATAATGTGATAATTAAAAGAGCTGACAGGCAAGAACTGTCAGCGAGACACCCTGATTTACCAACCTCTGCTATTTGTTATACCTCTCAAATTACAATGCTTCCACTCTTGAAGTGTGACACATAAAATATCAATTGAAATAATAACTAGGTTAGAATTGTTGTAAAAAAAAAAGTTAAGGAGTCTCAGTGGAGGACAGTTTTAATGGAAATCATCCCAAACACATCACAAGATCAGATTCAGACCTGAAACAAGGATTTCTAGCAGACAAAAGATCACTTGCCATGTCTCTGTCTCTCTCTCTTTCTTTCTCTCTCAACCACACCATGATTTATTACCTGAAAAGACAAGAGAACTAATTAGTGGAGTAATTAATTAATATAAATTTGCATATTTGCATTTGCAATTAGTGCAGTCAACTGATTAGTCTGAGATGGGGAGTTTGACTCATCAGATGCTGGTGTGTGTGTGTGTGTGTGTGTGTGTGTGTGTGCTGGACCAGAACGATCAGCAGACCAGCTGAGACATTTTTTTGGGGGGGGAGGCAGATATGAAGGGGCTATTTATTTTTTTTGTATTATTATTTTTCATGTGTCCGTGTGTGTGTGTGTATTCTTGGGTATGCTCATGTACAGTACGTGTTTGTCCACACACACTCTCCTGTGACCACATGTTTGGTGCTCTGTCTCACACACATTAGGTTAAGTGTATGCACAGTCACCAGTGTGCGTACATGCTGTCATTGTCGCTGCTGAACCTGCCTTCTTACCTTTTTGTGGTCTGAACTCACACCCAGGTGTAATCAACACGCTGCGGCCCGCTCTGCTGCTGCCATATACTGCTGATCGATGTCTTGTAATGTCCAATATAGAGAGATTGATAAGTCGCTTTAATTGATTCTCCTTGCAACAAGGTCATTCACAGGCGTACGTTTGTGTGTGTGCTTGTGTGTGTGTTCCACATAACTGAGGAGTGCATATACCCATATCGAGTGCCAGCTGTGCCCCAGTGTGGATTTGGCAGCGTGCCACTGGGCCTTTTCCATGGGGTGTACTTAATGTCTACGGTCCTGAGGTACCAACACTGTGCACGCCCCCCTGGTATGCTCACACCATCCTCTGCATGTGAGGTGCCTGCTGGAATTTCTTAACCTAGTTTATACAGAGCCGCAACGATTAGTTGATTAACTGATTAGACGATCGGCAGGACACTGATAATCAAAAATCAATCAAAAATGCCAGAAATTCTCTGGTTGCAGCTTCTCCAATGTGAGGATGTGCTGATTTTCTTTGTTTTAAACTGAATATCTTTGGGTTTTGGACTGTTTCTTTGGACAAAACAAGACGTCTGATGACGTCAACAAGGACCCTGGGAAAATGTGACGTTGTTTTTCATGATTTTATGACATTTTTTAGCCCAAAGTTTAATTCATTAATCGAGAAATTGGTCGGCAGATGACTTCATAATAAAAATAATTGTTAGTTGCAGGTCTAATTTGATATAATATACCACAAAGTCCATCAACTCTTGTGTTTTGTTAAGATTGGCTTTACTTCCTCATTGTTTGGGCTCCTAAAAATCCAACAGCTGTACTGTATGTGTATAATAATAAAAATAATTGCAAAATCAACCAATTTTTTTCCTCTAAACATTTTTTTCTTTTCTTCTGACAGTATTAAAACCAAACAAGTCCTCCAAATTAAACAACATACGTCGTTTGTAACTGCCTCCAGAACGACACATAGAAGTGTTTTCTGTTCTAAGGACGACATAATTCATTTATGCCTTCCAAACACGTTACAAATCGCTGTTGAAAAATAAATCAGTTTTCAACGCTATGGTTTAGGTTTGGCTGGGTTTAAGCACAAGCAAGAGATTAAGGTTAGGGTTAGGAAAAGATCATGGTTTGGGTTAAAACAAGTACTTTTAAGGTTAGAAAAAAACATCACTGAGAGCGCTGAAGGGCTTTGCCATCATAAGCAAATGCCGTGGGCATTTGCTTATGATGACAAAGATGATGCTGTCATTTTTCTTGGATGGTATAATGTGTAGAAAAGAAAAAATACTGTATGAACAAATATATTTCATCAGTTGAAGAAAAATAAATGTTCACTATATTATACTACAGAGGGACATTACTTGTGTTTGGGGTCCCTGTTTGAACAAACTGTTACTTATTTGGGATTTGGGAAGGGCTGGTGCTGCATACAAAGTATTGCCAACAGCAATCACAGACATAGAGCTAACAGAAGTCCATTGTATTTAACCTTGTTTTACAGCTGAGGTCTCTGGGACCAAAAACAGAAGTAATGCGTCATTTTTCTGAAACATGTCATCAGTTCAAAATCAGGTTTCTGAGCATTTCTCATCCATATGAATGTCATGAAGTATAAAGATGATAAAACAGTGTTCAGTGTGTTTATTGGGCTGTTTAAGAATGCCCAGGGTCACTAAGACAACAAACAAAACATTAGGGTTAACAGACAGAAGTATAACTCTGTACAATTTAAATCCTCCCAACATGTTTTTTGTTTTCCTTATTTGCAGCTTCCTCCCAAAAACCGATTTATAATTGGTTTAATTTAATGTAATTTAATTATCTTGTTTTGAGTCTTTGTACAAGACTCAGACGTTCCACCTTCCTGAGTTTTATACTGTGTATTTAACTGCGTATGTCTTACATCTTTTATTAGATTTTTATGTGCAAATACTTGAGTAAATACAATTAGAATAGAGTTCATTTATTCTAATGTGAAATCTGTCTGTCTGTCTGTCTGTCTCACCTGTTGAGGCCTGCAGACTCACACACCACTCGTTTTTTTCCAGACAAAAAGACATTAATTCATCTTTCTTACACGGTGAGATGCAGATATTAGTTGTTATCCCTCTCTGGTCTGTGTTTTTGACGGTAAACGCGGGCCTCCCGGTGCCCATTACCGGAGCTGCCAGATGATCGGTACGGAATGGAGGTCCCATGGGACACTGAACACGTGGTCTCGGCTGCCACAAGACTTCAGCGGCAGATGGCATGGGTACCCGCTGTTGGCATGAGTGTCATTCCTCAAAGAGAGAGGGAAGGGGAATAGAGGGAGGGAGAGAGAGAGAGAGAGAGTGAGGAGGAGAGAAGAGGGAAAGGAAGAGCAGAACACAGCAGAGAATTGAGGGTGCGCAGGTTGAAGCTTTTTCCTCTAATTTGTGGTTTGCAAGAGAAGAAGCTGCAGCGCAGATTCAGAGGAGATATTTGGGAACATGCACGGCGCACACTGACCAGAGGTAAGTATTGATATATTACTTGTGCGTTTGCTGACTTTTAGAGTTTGGATTTATTGTTTTAAATGTGTGAAGAATGATTTTGCGCTGCGCTTTGGCTAAAAAAAAAGCGCAGCACAAAACAGGTTCAAGTCCGAAGACAATCAAGTTGAGTGTCTTTGAAAATGTAGCAAGCTGTGACATTGGCCTTGCTTGCCAATTTGTTCCTCTTCCTCTTGGGAGGACCCATTCACCAGGTAATTAACTGACAACATTCAAAAGACGTCGGTGTTGTACTCTGTCCTTATAGTTTATGTTTTTGCTTTGATTTTTTTTGCAGGAAATATGTTGACACTGCCATTCGAGGAATCTCATATGATGTGTGAGCCGCGGTTTGGTGCCAATTATCCCCGTGAAAGCTTACCTGAGAGCCTGAAGCAGGACCGACAACCCAACCCAGACAGGTCCAAGTCAGACATGAGGGAGGCCGAGGACGACATCTCCGACAGAGAGGAGGACGAAAGAGAGGGCGATCAGGATGAGGACGGGCTTCCTAAAAAGCGGGGCCCCCGGAAAAAGAAGCTCGGCAAGGAGCAGAATGACAGGTCCAAAGTACGGCGCCATGAAGCCAACGCCCGAGAGCGCAGCCGGATGCACGGCTTGAACGACGCGCTGGAGAGCCTGCGCAAAGTTGTTCCGTGCTACTCCAAAACTCAAAAACTGTCCAAGATTGAGACCCTTAGACTGGCTAAAAATTACATATGGGCCCTTTCAGAGACTCTGAGCGCTGGGAAGAGACCGGACCTCCTCACCTTCGTACAGACTTTGTGCAAAGGATTATCTCAGCCCACAACCAACTTGGTGGCCGGTTGTTTGCAGCTGAACGCGAGAAATTTCCTCACAGACCACAACGGGGATGTCATGTTCTCTGGCAGATCGCCCTACGATGCCATGTACCCGTACCCCGGCTCAGACATGAACACGCCCCCCGGCCACAGCGGGACCAGCTTGGACAGCAGCGCCAAGCCGTTCAGACACTACAGCTACAGCGGCGCGTACGAGCCATACTACGAGAACCCGTCCCCAGAGGGTGGGAGCCCGCATTTCGACGGCCAGCTGAGCCCCCCGATGAACTTTAACGGGATTTTCTCCCTAAAACACGACGATCCGCCAGACTACGGCAAAAGCAGCCACTATGGCATGCGCTACTGCAGTGCGCCAGGGCGCACGGCTCTTGCGCACAACTCCATGTACCGAGTCTCCCCAGAGGCCCGTTTCCCCTACGATCTGCACGTCCGCAGGCAGTCCTTTCAAGCACAAGGGGAAGTTAATGGCTCTTTCCACAATTAATCAATCAGCTGGACACAGTTCAAGTTTCAGAAACGATGCAATTTCCCCCGCAGATGTCGGGAGTGGAACGAAATGGACTCCAGACACGCTGATGCACTGCAAAAATGCCCATTTAAAAAAGTAATTTTGTGTTAAATGTTCACTCTCGTTTTTCTATGAAACATGTTAAAAGTCTGCAAATTAGATTTGATGATTTCACTTATTCTCACTCCTTGATCCGCTAAATTTGTGTTGATATAAGGCAGAAAAAAGACACCACAAGAACGCTTTTGCTTTGGAAACAGTTGCAATGACTTCAGTCTGAAGGCTGATCTTCTGATTCATTTAAAGAAAATTAAGATTTTAATGGCTCACTGACATATTTCGTTCCAGTGGGAAACCACAAATGTAGACTAACTCGTTATAGTTGAGCAAATTGTTTACAGTTACAGTGCACTACATTGGTTTGTTAATGGCTGTTCTGCAGATGTCGATCATGATGTGGGTTAGATAAAGCTGATATAGTGGACAATTAATTCGATTTTTTCTGGTTATTTAATTAAGTTCACAGCAGTCTATAAAATGATTTTCGTGGCGAAATAAAATCAGCTAAATGAAACAACCGGGGAAGAAGAATCTAAAGACGTTTCACTTCATCAGGGAAGTTTGCTGAGACATGATTGGAGTTCAGACATTCAGTCAGTTAGCAATAAAGGTCAATTGAGCTATGCAAGGCAGCCAAATGCAATCTTACTTATAAAAAAAAAAAAAAAAGATATATGTATATTTCATCTCACAGGGCGTTTCTCATCATCTATTATCTAATTAAAATGATGCCAATTACACAAAATTAATTATAAAAAAAAAAACAGTTTGGAGAAGTGCATGTGTTTAGGAGACCTGGTGATGATGTCATCTGAATTGGTCCTATAAATACAGGAAGTTGTGGGGGGAAAAAACATAAAAAACTAAATGCATTTGAATTTGCAGTAAATAGTGTGGTAACGAGGTGAATGTAAATTATTATTGTATTTATTTATTTATTTATTTAAGCTTATTTATGATAGGCTGAGTCCGTCAATTTGAATGTGGATAATATATTATATAAAAATTGTAGAATTCAACAGTGTTACCTTTTATGTGAATTTCCATACATTTAAAGTTTGTTTATGTTGCATTGTTGTATATTTCACCGCAGCTGAAAGTCGAGGACTGGAAGGAAAATCAGTTTGTGTGAAGTGAACAAAATGTTTCAAAACGATATGAATCCGAACAACATGCCTTAAAAAAAGAGATGATGACCATCAATATGCAACGAAATGACAGTTTGACAGATAGTTTGATGTGAACTTTTTACACTTCCTTGTTCCTGCTGAAGAGCAACTGTGATGCACTTCATGTATTTCTGCACAATGTTGGTGACTGTACTCATAAATTCTGTTGCTTTTGTAACTTTACACGAATGATGAATGATTATTGGACGATATTTCTCACACACACACACACACGCACGCACGCACGCACGCACACAGACTCCTGAAAACTCGTTATGGATCGAAATATTCGTGAAGTAATGTGATAATGTTTTGTGATGTGTTTGTCGCAATAAAATGAAAGAGGCTGTGAGAGGCTTTATGTTGTAGCCCAGCTTCTCAGCTTTCTGTGAAAATGATCGACAGCAGGAAGACGGCGATTAAAAAAAATGTTAGAAAAATAAATCAAGATTAAAAACGCCCCGGGCGTAATTTTATTTATTTATTTATTTTTGAGAAATTGAATCCTTTAATAATCTTGCATAACCTCTGAGGCTGTGGTGACACAGTACGTATACGGCCTGTTGTGCAGCATTATAATTAGGCTATATTAATCGTGAAGCAACAAACGTTAAGTTTCGAACCGTAAAAATGCATTTAAATCAAGTATAAGTATTTTATATAACAACACAAATGTTTTAACTTCACTTCGTTTTTTAATTAAACAGTTGGTGTTAAAGCTGGGAAACGTTATGCAAATCTTACTCAGAGTTTTAAACATTCTTTATCTGAAAGAGGTTCCCCAGTCCTCCCAGTTAAAGGAGAGAAGTGGAACTGGTAATCCCTGGAGACGCAGCACCTCCTGTTAAAGGTGGTCACACTCTCTAAAGGAACAGAAACGAAAGTCCGTGTCTTTTTTTCAATATTTTATTAAATCCACTTGACTTTGATTCAAAACTCCAGGATTTAAATGAAGGTATACGCACCTATGTTATAGTCTTTTTGTTAGGTTACTCACGGTTTTATTAACGGTTACAGAGTACAAGTACGCAGGACTATATGACATAATTTCATATAATTAGGAAGAAAGATCAAGCCGATGTTCATGAAATTATGTGGAGAAAGTCACTTGTTTGTGTTTATATCGGTGTCTGGATGAACTAATTCACTGCTAAAAATATTGATGTATCATCTTCATCAAAACCTGGTGCAAACAGTTTAATTCATTATTTTTGATACAGACTTCAATCATTGGAAAAGTTGAAAGAGGAAGTGCGCGAGGTTCACCGCGGGAACACACACTTTTTGATGCTAAGTTTTGGAGCATTATGGCCCAGTACTGTGTCAGACAGTCAGATGCTGAGGTACTTGCTTTTATCCAAGTCACAAATAAAATGTATCCCTAATTCATAAGTTAATTTAAATAACAACACAGGAGCAAAATGTATCTTTATTTATGCTAAAGAAAACATAAGCTCAAGCTGTGTCTGATTCTGATAGTTGGTACTGCTCACTTGTATAAAAATGAAATGTGCATGGTACTCCAAAGACATGCAGGTTAGGTGATTCTAAATTGCCTGTGAGTGTGAATATTTGTCTCTGATTGACTGGCGACTAGGGTGTCCAGTCCAATACCCTCTGAGGATAAGTGGTATTGATAATGGATGGATGTGTGCACATGTGAAAAATAGCATATGATTAGGAACAGCTGAGTTTGAGAAAGGGTCTGCAGGTCTACTTTTCGCTACTTTTTACTTTAGAGAAAGGGGTGTATCTTTGTAAAACAATAACAAACACATAAAGGACACTTAATTTAAAAAAAAAACAATATTTTCAGTCTGAGCTCAGTCAAGCCACTTTAGAGCTAACATTGTGTTGTGCTGCTCAGTGAAACCAATTGGCAAATAACTTGTGTATTAAACATGCAGGAAGAGCAGTGAACTTGTATTAACTTCTGTAGAAACTGAACTAATGACAGCAGATTAGAAATTCTTGTTCTTTTTTTAATTTTCTGTAGAGAGCCATTTCAGGGCCATCACATACTGTAATTATTAATAATATGTAATCAAATTTGTCGCTTTGTTTTTACAGATGAACATGATATTACCATAAATGCTTTGCAAACATTTGAACTAAGTTCTAATTTAATTGTGGAGAGTTATACTTAAAGAGCAGCAACAACAACAAAAAAGAAAATCAGGAAAGCTTCTCATAGGAAGAATGAATCGGTTTTAATACCACGTACCTTTCACATCTCACTTGGTCTAGATCAAGAAATAAATGCTGCTGCTTCTGGTGAATTGTGTTTCCAGCAGTAAAGACATGAACATTCAGCAGATCTGGGAAATCACAAATTCAACTTGTTCGTCTTAGTAGAAAATTAGAAAGGGCTTGTTTTCCGGTCTTCATTCCCTCACTCACCCTTCTCTTCCTCTGTATAGTCATAAAACTGGAAGACTGGGTTACTGAGGTCCCTTTGGGGCCCTAAAATCACCTCTTTAGCCCCCCATCCTTCATCACCAGGCCTTATTTATCTCATTCACTAAAATTCTCACCCTGTCAGTCTTAATGCGTTTTCTACCAGGCTGGGTGTGCGTGTGCATGTGAACATATACAGTATGTGTGCATGTGTGTGGAGGAGAAGTGGATTCAAATCCCTCTTGGAGCCTCACAGAGAGGATAAGGAGGAGCTGAGGGAGGGGAGGGGGAGGGTGTTTCTTGCCCACAGGGTCCACAGCGCGGTGTGCAGCAGTTTAGCATGGGGTCAAACGTGTACACGTACCCCTACATTCATGCAGCTCATTAAGATTTGTGGAGAGAGAGCAAGGGAGAGAGGGGGAGAAAGAAGTATAGAGAGAGACAGAGAGAGGGAGCATATGGCCCAGCTCTGTGTGGGAGGTGAAGGACAGGAATGGGGGATATATTGTATAGAGGTGCATCCGCAATCTAAGATGTGGTGTCATAATTAGTGCAAAACAAACATTGTGTTTCTATAGGGATAAAGTTGCAGAATGACAATGATCATCTCAGAAGTTGAGAAAAGTTTTCACCTATAATGGAAATGCAAAAAAAACAAACACAAATTCATCTTTACACGTATATTATTTTGTAATATATTATGGTAATTTATGGTAATCAGGAGGCTTTTCCTGAAATGTCTAAAAATCTGAGCACCAGTCAAGAAAAATGAAAATAATGTTCCCCGCCACGTCGGCAAGCATCCTCAAATTTCGTGCCATTCCCAAGCCCCAGATGGTGTGGGATGGGAAACGTTCCCCCATTAAATTCCTAATAATCATTTCTCCTGCGGAATCGAGGGTGGTGGCAGTGGGGATGGAGGAGGGTGGGGTGCGAGTGTGTGTGTGTGTGTGTGTGTGTGTGGCTGGGAAGTGAGGATTGGGTTGGTGGGTGAGGGGAGTAGAGGGATTTGGTGTTTTAATTAGACAGATTTAAGGAGCTGAACCCCCCTCTCAAAGAGTGTGTGTGTGGAGAGACTCAGATTCATTTGTGCTCTGTGAGTGTGTGTGTGTGCACGTGTGAAAAAATTATACATATGAGTAGACACGTGTGTGTGTGTTGCAGGTCACGGCAGGGCTGATGCTGCAGCAGAGGAGGCCTGACACTCCAGTACTATGGGCCAGGATCTCATTAACGTGTCAGATTGGTGGATCAGTCTCTCTGGCAGCCGGCCCGGACTCTCACAGGAAGTACTTTCTCTCTATCTGTGAACTTGGCACTGAAAGGTTAGACAGGGTGGGAGGGAGGGAAGATGAGGGGAATATATTGGCCTGAAGGAGATGAGGAGAGGAGAGACAGAGGCATTAATTATAATATTTGGTCAGATTGGATAAATATTGGGTGAAGGATTGTGGTTTAAGAGCTGCTTTTATCCGTCAGGGAGAGGAAATGAATGAGTTATGAGTAGTAGCGCTGTGAAAGAGACAGACCGACTCCTGCAGTTGCACTATTTTGGAGGTGGAGATATGCTAAGTATGTGACAGGAGCATCTGTCACTACATCACCTTTGTGCTTTGTGCTCTTTGTCTAGGGGTACTCTGAGTGGATGTGTGTGCGTATGTGTGTGGCTACAATATGAGGGAGTATAGGGTAGGTTTTGGAGCAGGTGGGAAGCATACAGGGGTGTGATCCTCTGACACCCCAGCAACACCCTATTTCAGGGCAGGCTGAGAGACACGGGTGCTACTGGGTGAAGTGGTTTCGATTCCGACTGTGAGACATGTGAGCATCTGGTAGTCATGACTGCACTGTGGTGTGAGATAGATAGATAGATAAATAGACAGACAGACAGATAGACAGACAGACAAGAAAAAATGTTGACTTTTCCTTCTAAATACAATTTCAAACACATTTAGTTTTCTTTCACAGCTTAGTGAGCAATAAAGTGTTAATTTCAACATATTGAATGTGGAAAAACTTGGTTCATAATATCAATTGGAAACTCTTATTCCACAATTGGAATAAGAGTTTCATTTCATTGTTAAAGTGATGCTAGCTACATTCCTGTCTACAGTAGCTGGTTAGCTAACTAGTTTGCTATCTAGTTAGCTAGATACATTATAACATTAATTCCAGTTCAACAACATATTGGACAAAAAAATATACATTCAAGTTTCTTTTACAGCTTAGTGAACAATAAAGTGTTGGGTGCTAGCTAGATAGCTCGAGCTGAATAGCTAGATAGCTAGCTATACACTAGGCCTATATAATATACTGTAAGTATAGATAGATACTGAAGGTGAACAACTTGATTTATGTATAATAGAATTAGGAAATTCTCCTTTTCATTGCTGCAGATAAAAATACATTAGATAGATAGATAGATAGATAGATAGATAGATAGATAGATAAATAGATAGATAAATAGATAGATAGATAGATATCAGTACCTTTCTGTGGCTCCACTGACACTAATATTATACCACCATCGCCCACATTCCCATTTGGAAATGAGAAATCACCAACATTAAACATGTAAGAACAAGTAGGAACTTTCTCGGCTCATCTAGACTAATTATATAGCGCTTTGTGAGGAGTCATTAGGTAGGCTACATAATTAACTATCTATTAGTATGGAGAAAGAATCCATTCATAATATCTATACTAAAAAGACTTACTGCTCTTTCTTAACTCATAACGTATTGTTTCATAATCACTCCTCCTTATGATTAATAAGAATCTTGATCGACCATCAAATATCGCTCGTGTAGATCAATTCAGATGAGGTAATCTCTGTAGTGACACCTTTCACTGTATGCAAAATTTAATAAAAATCTCATTCATCTCAAGTAGTTCTCTTCCCTAAGCAGGATTTGTTTGTAAAGCATCAGCTGGCAAAAAAAGCACCAACAAACAACGATGTGCATCAGCAAAATCCAATTAATTTTTTTATGAAAGCGAATACTTCGACGCAGTTTACATTGTAAGACATGCAAATGCACTATGGGAGGTTTTTGTGGAGGTTAGGACTGTAACAAATGTCCCAACCTGGCAGGAGAGTCATCTTATCGATGTATGATCTCTCTACTGTAGTATATCTTTGCGTTTCTTTTTAGTATTCTAGTCCATTCTGCGGCATCACCAATCTGTCCCATACTGCCTTTCAAGGATTTCCTGTGGGACTCATGCTGTGTTCGCAAGGCCTCGCTCTCCCCCTCACACACACGCACACACACACACACACACACACACACACACACACGCACATATAACACACATGCACATACTGTGGTGACTGCAGAGGGAAGTGAGCTGTCTGCGGAGGGTTGGATTCTTGGTGTCGGTCCAAAAATGTGTCACTCGGGACACGCATGGCCTGCTGGAGGCAGGAATTCTGTCGCTAATGGGCCCCGCAGCCGTCGGCACCACCTGGGGATATGGGAGACGGGATGGATGGATGGGGGAGGATTGAAGAGGGAGGGAGGGAAGGAGGGAGAGAAGAGGGAGTGTATGCAGCACAATGCGTTGGTAACAAACAGGAGGATTTGCTGGGGGTATGTGTGTTATGGAAATCTATCTCTATCTATCTATCTATCTATCTAACTATCTATCTATCTATCTTGCAGCAATTTATCCATGAAATGAAACACTTCACTAAGCTGTGAAAGCAGCTTGAATGTATTTTTTTTTTTAATCTGCAGCAATAAAAAGGAGAGTTTCCAAATTCTATTAGACATAAACCAAGTTGTTCTGTGTTCAATATGTTCTTTGAACTTGTGGAATTAATGTATTTAGAAGGAAAAGTCAACATTTTTCCCTGCCATGAAAGACAGCTTATAAAAAATGTGAAGGCATAAACAGGCAGGGCAGGTGTTGACGATGCAAATGAAACGGATGACAGATGGTGAGCCTCGCGATTGCTCACTGTGCAGATAATGGATGGAGGTAATCAAATTCCTCTGAGGCTCTGGGACTTTCTTCAGAACTTTCTCATCAATTGCACCATCAAACAGTACCGTCGTCAAATACATCCCTCCCTCTACCTCAAAAGAAGGGATACAAAGAAGTTACAAGATTTTATCTTTCTGATAGACTCGGGCCAAGTTCTCTAGCTAATGTTGAAAATCCTCGTTTCTGTTAATGTTTGTGGACTCCACAGACAGAAGATCTACCTTGAAGGCACAATCCTCATCCCTTCGTGGCAAATCCAGGTGTTGTTTCATCTTCATACATGTCTATGGTAAAACAGGCCTGTGTATGTTTGTGAGTGTGTGACGGGGATCAGACGACAAGTTTGAACTATAATGTACTGCAGCTATTATAGAAAAGCAACAATCCCATCAGCAGGCCAACAAAGCAAGTCTTCAGGGGAGAGTCTGCTGTTTCCATCCATAAAAAACCCTCCTTTTATGGTCTGTGATCGAAGCTTTCATAGATTTATTCACTCGAGCTGTGAGAGTTGTTGTTACTTCAAAAAGGAGGATCATGAAAACGAGCATCTGATGTGTATTTTTCATATTTCTCACTGGAGGGAAACAGGCTGTAGTTCTGTAAATCTCCCCATCAGTGTGGTGACAGTCATTTGATTTTCATAGGGCCCAGTTTGAAGGTCAGTTTAATGGTCCATTTGTGTTTTGTATTCGTCTTGCTTCAGTGGAAGCTTCAAAACAAAGAGGGTCAGACAATGCAATAAATGAGATTTTTGTTTATGAGTAAAACATGTCATTAAAAATGCAATAAGTCTTTCAATAAGCATGGAATCTTATTTATCGCACAACTTATTCTCCAAAGAATCTAACAAACAATTTCTGAAGGAATTCATTTGAAAACTTGGCTTCACTGTTATCAGTATGGAAGACAAAAACTGTTGTGTCAGACAAGACTTGAAAATGCCAATTGTGTATCTGAAAGGCAACACTCAAGAGCGACATATTACTGCAACAATTCTCTTTCACACTTCCAGCTATGATAACAGCTTCAAGTGTCAAACATATGTCTGCAGAAAAAGTGTAGGAGAAAGTATCACAGAGGCAAAGGGAAGAAAGTATGCTGAATATCACAAGTTTTTATGTGTCAGGTGATGCTGTTTTTAAAATAAAAAAGAGTTGTTTCCCCATGAATAAATGTGATAATTGCTCCTGTAAAATCAGTGCACCATATTGGTTATGTTAAACGTGCAAAAGCATTTTCTTTGCATTCCATTTTATGTTTGTATGTTAATGTTACTAGTGCAGCAGTTTTCTGACAGGCTGTTAAGTAACCTGCTGGGAAGTGTCTCTTTCTAACTGTGCTCAGTGGCACCTAAGTTGGAGAAAATATCCATGATGAGAATGAGAAACATATTGTTAGAGAAATATAATGCACAAGTTTAAAATAAGTTTTCCTGTTGTTCCCCGCCCAACCAGATCAAGGGCACATCCAAGTGAGTGTAATTAACTTTTCCGAACTCATTTGGATAATCTCTCCCTCAGTTACCTTAGCTTGTGTGAAATTCCCAATTAACTATATCCCGGCAAAATCACAAAACAATGCCATGTGAAATTTCTTAATGAATTCCTTTGTCTCTGACTGGCACAGATGAGGCATGAGAAAGGCACATGTACGGCGAGCATATTAGTTAGGCGAGCCCATGTGATGGTGCCCGTTCACGGCTGACGGAGCCTTGGTATCCTCGGGCATGGCTGCCAAGCTGCCAGTCTGTGCCGTCACACCTTGCTGCCTTTAAAGATTGCCCTGCAGAGACGGGGAGGGGGTATGGAGGGCCTCACATTTTTAACAACGCACAGTCTGGCAACCCAGGAGGGTTTACGACTCAGGATCGGTGCCAAGAACTGCCCACCGGGGGGGGGGGTGTAGAGCACACACACAGAGTCAGGCCTCCATCAGTCACATTCATGCAAGGTGTCTGTGTATGAAAATGTGCATATATGAATGCTCGCTCTATATCAGTGTGTGTAAGGAGAGGCAGCTGGGTTCAATATTGGGGTGTATATCCAACAAAACAGTTTGTCAAATCAATTCATCAAGCTTTCTCTGTGACATGTTAAGAGAAAGAGAAAAGTGTGTGCACATACAATGTAACCCTAGCATCATGCGCTCACACACACATACACACACACTTTGCCTTTTCTCAGTAATCCACACAAATGGCAGTGGATGGCAGAATGTAAATGAGCTGGTTATTACACAGCAACGTTCATCAAGCTGAGCTGGAAAGACTTCAATGGCCCTGATGAATATGCATGCAAATTTGTTAATTAAGTTAATTATTCTGCTGAAAATTCATTTGTCTTCCCAAGGACATTTCTGCGATGATTTTAACATGTTTCCACCATTAGTCATGCACGGTGCTATTGAAAATCACTTCTGTTCACCTTTTGGAAAGTTGTGGCCAAAATGGGGGATAGAACACCTACAAATGAGGAGGAGGAGGAGGGACAAGGCAGGTAGAGGACAACATATCAGGGGCGTGGAGTGTGGTCGGAGGTAGACGGCAGCTGGTGCAGCCTGAGGATAAGGAAGGGTAAGCCAAAAAGCATGGTCTGTAGGATATTAGCTCAGTGGGTAGAGCATTGAAGAGTCAGTGCCAGGTCTGGAGGTCCAGTTGTCATCGGGACCATCCCAAAAACGTTTTCATTCAGAGTACTGCAAAGCACGTTTGGACTAAAATGTATATGTATGTGTTATGTGATATTATGTGATATGATGTGAGGTTGTGGATGGAAACATAACTCCTGATGTGGAGGTTATACTCTTTGACATACAGTCTAAGAGCTAAATTAATAAATAAATGTCCTGGGAATACAGCAATTTCACTTTATTAATGGCTTAATCTGTAATTTTTGGGCACTTAAATTTAAGATATATTCCCATGTTATGTCATGTTATGTTATGTTATGTTAAAGAAAAGACAAATAAAAAAACTTTGAAAGTTACAAAGTGAGTAGAGGCTGCAAAAAAAAGAAAAAAATGTGAGGATACAAAACAAGCCAGATGGGAAAAATTTAGCAAGAAACACCACAACGCACTGTTTGATAACTCAAATGGCCAGTCTTACAAGAGGCAGCTAAGCCTTTGCAGTAGGCCTAGTCTGAATATCCAGATGTTTGATTTGTTAATTAAGTCTCCATGGTAGTTAATTACTGTGTTTTTCTATCTGACAACAGAAGGTAAGTAGAGGAGGATGACCCTAAAATATAGAGATATGATGGTGTGGGATATGCAGAGACAGGCTGCATTTGTTCTTTGTGGTGAACATTTGTGTGCAGTACAGCTCTTTTGTAGGGACTAATGGTCTTTTTGTCAGTCTATAAGAGAGTACATCTCTATCTTAATTGTTTGTGGCTGATATGGAAAGTACATCAGGTTGTAATCAATAATAGTGAAACAGCATTATGCCAAAACCCATGTCCCCTCTTGTGGAGAAATGTAGCACTGCAGTGGCAAAATAAAGGCCAAGATGCAGCATGAGAGGTGGTTATTTTTTGATCAATCATCTTTAAAATACACATTTTTTAAGAATGAACATGTCACCCTCCTGGATTCATGATTGAGCAAAACAAAGACTGCATTTATGTGTGAGGTAAAGGTGCGTGTTAAACAGTGGATCTAATCCTTTTTTAAAACATTTTATTCCCATGACAAATTCAATCAGGATGAGGTGCATTAGTGAAATGTCACACATGCCAGTGTATGTCATATGAGAATTAAGTCATCTATATTTGTTTGATAAGGCTGACACACTTAATCGATTTGCACGCATTTCCCTGACAGTCCAGATTAACAAGCAATAAGACTTTATTAGCAATATGTACCAAGTACACACACATTTACACATTCGCAAGGCATCAATTCAATTCACATATGGTTGGTGTAATTATCGTTATAGATAACTGGAGATATCAATGTGAAAAAGGAGGGTGAGTTGCCCTGGAGAAAAGAAGAGCAGGCAGTGAATGTTAGGGCCAGGGAGGGCTGGTAGCAGAGTCTACATAAGAAAACAGCAACAGCTGTTTAGCTTGTGGCTAAAAACAGGATTGAACAACAACATCATTTGCTAAGAAAATGATCTGGGAAAAGAGATTGCACTGACTTGAAGATAAGAAATGGGATGCCTTAGATTGTCTTTTGTATTTGAGCTCCGTGGGGTGGGTTATCTACTGTATTTGTCTAGTTTGGTCTTTTCTCTGTGGTTTTTGAAGTTATTAATTCTTAGAATAAACTTCCTACATATTGTTTTATTTGCATATTAAAAACAAAGCCTTTTTCCTACCAGCGAACACTCCACAACAAGGTCAGATTGGGATCTAACAGGTTTGATCACTTCCTTCTCAGAAATGCTGATAAGTCCAAAAGCTTTTAGCGAACTCTCTTAAATTGAGAGTGGCTAGGTGCAATGCAGGTATTCAATCTATCTATTGTTCACAGGTCACTGGAATTTTGTGTTTACTGACTGCATAAAGACACATTGCAGACTAAATACAAGTCATTATTATTACTGACTTGTACACACAACTTTATCAACTACAGTATCCATTTTTTTTGCTGCTATTACACACACAAACACAGATAAAATTCGGCACAAAACCGTCTCCCAGTGCCTGCCAGAGAATGTGTGAGCAGAACCTGTGACTGCTCTGCCCTTGACTTGTATCCATTCATCCAAGCGTGCTGGATGGTTTAGTTAATTAAGCTTAATCTACCCCCAGAGACAGATATGAGTGCTGTTACAGTGGCCCACTGAGCTGTCCCTACACACTCTTCTCTGGACCCCCCGTGGAGCCATCAGGGCTGCGCTACTCAACCATGTTCAAGTACACGGACAGGGCTCTGGAGAAACACATTACATATAATAGAGTTAAAAGATTTGGACCACAGAAGAGGAAAAAAAAGTTGGTGAAATATTTTAATTACAGAAATAATACAGCTAGATTACTTTCCTGTTGGAATTTCTGGCACTCATAATTTTAAAGAAAAGCAACCAAAAGCACATGGACTGTTGAATTAGACATACTTGACTGGCTGGGATTTTAATCACAAATATGCAGTCTGCTATATTATATTTTATTGATCCTGCTGCTGAGGGCTAATTTGATTATTCTGTGTCACATAGATAAAGTCACTCCAGAGGGAAAAACGGTACTTTCCTAACATAATGGCTGAAATGTATTAAAAAAAAAAGAAAATGAAGAAGCGGAAATAAATTAACCAGATTCAGACTTTATTTGCAGTTATTCGCAGTGATGCACAAGGAACATTGCCTGGTTAATTGGTGCTTGCACATATGAAGACAGAGACTAAACAGGTGTGGACAGAAATATAACATCTTATATGCAGGTCATTTTGTAAGTTTGTAAGTAAAAGCTTTGTGTCAAACATCCTGGGAATACATTTATTTCACTTTATAAGGCCACAACAATTTAAGGTATATTTACGCAAGTCATCGAAGAGTTTGGTTTAACAATAAACAGCTTGTGTGTTATTGATCATAATTTAAACCACAGATTTGTTTTACCAACAAATATGATTCAACATAATCATAACATGAAACATTAACAACATACAGTAAATGTTAGATATAAATGCTATTAAAGTGTCAAAGTGCTCATTAGACGTGGATTATATATTGTGCTTTAAAGATATTTTATTGTATACAGTGTGCATGATATCAACAGCAGTCTTATAATAATTACATGGCATTATAATTTACATTATCCACCCTGTACCTCACAGTGTAAAACATCAATTTATCACATTAACATTAAAGCATGAGATTAAAATTAAGATTAAAATAATTGCAAATCACATAGTTTCATAATTAGGATTCTTTTCTCTTTTTAAAATTTGACCCTGAAGAAATTACCACCAGCCTTACTTCCATTCATTTTTGTTGCCATCTTGTGGGTTGATTTGTTCAGTGCAGTAAAATCATCATAACAATGTGATCTTAAGTGTCAATTAAAGTGAGTAAAATTACAATGTACAGAACGTACAGTTGTTTTAATATATATGGAGTTATGCTGCTGTTTTCTGTCATCATTAGAAACAAAGTTACTTTTAGTTTTAAGTTTTGTCACTCTTTTTTTCTGCTTTTTTCACTCTTCCTCTTTCTTACAAGACAATATCGCAACCACCAAATATCAGTTATGTTGTTTCCTGTGTTATCTTTTAATATGTGTCAGTTTGTTTATCTCCAATACAATCTACAAGAGTAGTTCCCTCCACCACATGATTCGTCAGTTTTCTCGATTCTGCCTGCACTCTGTTACTGTTATTCTGTTGCAATTGACTGTTAGGTAAATTCCTACCCCAAACAGCGCTTGTCCAATCATAGCTTAGCAACCGTAACTAAGCAAGGCAGGTCTGTCAAGCTTTGGATTTCTTTGGTGTCTTTTTTGTCCTTACAAAAGCAAAAACCCAAGAGATTAAAGTGTAAGGATGGATTAAACACTGGGTTTGTTTTCTTCTGTTTAACTTAAGCTGCAATTGTTAGCATGTCCAGCTAACTAGCTTACTACGGACACTAGGCTAATAGGCTCAATAGGTGAACAAAAATTCTTGACATCAAACCCTTTAATGACCACATGACCACACAAGGATGGTTAGGGTTATGATTGGATGAACAACGTTTCACGCTCATTAACTAGAGTATTTATGACTTGACTTTGCCATCCAAGGAAAACAGTACCTACCCAGTGTTACTTTCAAGGTCAAGAGTTAGCATATCATTAGCTAACTACATTAGCTTTTGGGTTTACAGCGTAAGAAAAAAACAACAAAAAAAAAACAAAACAGTTCATAACTGGCAACTCCACTTTGTTGTATTCACCCACTTATTGTAAACTGCTGTGTGGGAACAGTGAGCTTGACAGGCATAGCATCAGTAACTACGGGGGGTGGGGCTTAGCGAATAGTGGGGCTTCTACCAGTCTGTGGTCGCGAGTGCCATCTACTGTGCTGTGGTCTGCTGGGGGAGCAGCATCAGTGCCAGAGATGCCAGCAGGATCAATAAACTCATTCACAAGGCTGGAAATATCATTTGTCAAAACCTGGAGACATTTGAGTCACTGAGGAGCAGGAGGTCACTGAACAAACTGCTCTCCAGCATGGACAATCCATCCCACCAACTCCATGACTGTTAAGGCGAGGGAAGGACCCAGGCGCAGACAGTGGGTGGAGGTAGCAACAGGTTCTTTATTGGGGAAAATGGCCGGAAGAGGGGCAGGTAGGTAAGCTGGGGAGCGGGCAAGCAGGTAGGCTGGGGTACAGGCAGGCTGGCAGGCTGGGCAGGCAGGTAGGTGGACCGACCGTCGAACAGGCAGGCAAGCAGGGATGCAGGCAGGCAGACCGGTAGTCAGACAGGCAGGTAAGTCGACACATGAACATGAGTAGGGACAAGAACCAAGACAAGAACAATGAACCGACGAGAACCAACTGAAAAGGACAGGTACAAATAGGGAAAGCACTGACGAGGGGACGAGACACAGGTGTGGTACAAACACAGGTGAAAACACTGAGGGCTGAGACGGGAGGCGGGACACAAGACAAAACTTCAAAATAAGAGCACCCGGGGACCAAAACCACAACAATGACACACTATAAAGACAGCGGAGCTCATTTTCCAACAGACTCTTTAAGCTGTCGTAAAAAATGTTTTAGGAAATCATTCCTATCTTTCACCGTAACTCTGTACAACAGCTCACCTCTGTGTGACAGGTGAACACACTGCACTATCATCTGTACATACTGTTTATATCATACATATACAGTATTGCATATATTATTCACTACCATTTTTGCAAACCTGTTCTTATTGCCTATCTTATTTTTTTAAACTTTTATTTCCTCTTATTATTATTATTATTATTATTATTATTATATTCAGAATATTGTTCTGCAGATCTGCAATTCTGCTCTTTATTTTATATTTTTTATTTATTTTCTATTGATATTCTGCAGATCTGCAATTGTGTTTTAATTTTTTTTCTGGTTATTCTTATTGTATTGTTGATTATGCTGCTGCTGTAACAAAACAATTTCCCTCACGGGATTAATAAAGTACATCTATCTATCTATCTATCTATCTTGATATTTGTGAGTAATTACATCTAACCATAAAGTATGGTTATATGGTAAATTAAAATGTCCTAATTTTAAAAAGTATTCAGACAAATATATAAATGTTTGTTGGTCACACAGAGGCATCGTGTGGAGGGTTGACCGTCACTGAACTGAGGTTCTAACTCTCATCTCTTCTCTGGGATGAAGTGTTACATGGTACGGGGAGATGCATCCTAAACCTTTGTGCTCCAAATATATGGAACAGCGGGTTCAGGCAGCAGTGGAAGGCAGGCAGTATCTTAATTAACGCTATATTGTACATTGCCTGTGTCCATACATGTGTTGGTTCCAGATAATTGACCACCATCAAGGAATGCATAAATAATAGAATATTGTATGGTGCCAAACAAAGGAAAAAAACTACAATCATCCCTAAAATCAATCTTGAAACCTGGTGATGTCTGTTTATCCTGCCCTGTTTGATAGTTATCCACATATGGGCAGAGCAGAACATAATGATAATGAAGGGTATGAGAAAGAAAAGGCCAATCTGCACGTAGATTTCAAAGAGCAGCATAGTAAATGATTCTGATAATTTAATACTGGCAGTAGCACATACCAGCCATATCACAATGCTAGGCTTGAGGACGCAACATTTTTTGGGGACAGACGTGAAGCATGGACCACAGCAACATAATGATACAACGTCATGGCAGTGAAGATGAACACGTAGCTGTTCAGCCCCAGAAAATAAGCCCATATTATGACTTTATGTGTCAATAATCCTAAGGTCCAGTCATGGAGTACATAGCAGGCCACAAAAGACAGGGTCACAGTGAGGCAGAGGTCAGAAATGATGAGTTGCAGAAGCAAGACGTCAGATGTGGTCTTCCAAGCTCGTTCCCTCAGAAGAACCCAAAGGAGGAAGCTGTTTCCAGGCACACTGATGCAGAAGATGAGGATGTAGCACACAATGAAGAAGGGCTTTATTTCGACCAGATGTTCCACCATGCTGAGTTCATCGTCATAATCGAACGTATAGTTGTAGTCGTAGTAGATGCTGTCACTGAAGTCACTGTCAAGGGCCATCGTTTACTTGTTGATGTCTTGCGAGGAAGTGACAATAGCGCTGATAAAGAAATGAGGATATGATGTTCTTTCCTTACAATGCTGTAGAATACATTTTACATTTGTGCACAACTCTCACATGAATCAATAAATAAACATCTTCTATATATCATGCTGTTTAAGACATTATTAATTGTCAATTATTAATGGCAAAAAGTTCATGGAAAACTGAGGATATTGACTGAAACTTGAGAATACTGAATTAATGTCTGAATAATATGGAATGAAACACTCAAAGCCAATAATCATTCTGACATCATTTGTTTCAGATATGTAATTAACATCAAGTTAGCCTACTACACAGGTCATAGTTAGTACACAGTGTATCTGAATAAGTGAGTCAATGAGAAATCTGGTGGCAACCATCTAATGATGAAATTATAATATGTTGGGAGGTGCATAACAATATAATAAACAAAGTTTATAATAAACAAAAATGGGGCAACGCTTAACGTAAATGGAAAAACAGAACATTTCTCCAAACTCCAGTGTGTTTGAGGAATTGGAGGATTATGTCTCTGCTTTTGTCACAATTTTTGAATTGGCATCAGCAAATAAAATTCATGACAATATATTCTTTGTCAACTTGGATAACATCTTCCCTATTTGATGTTTGTCATTAAAAGCTAATTCACAGCAGACACCTCATTAACATACACGCACACATAAAAGGTTTGTCTATTCAGAAAATTTAATTTAATTTCATATTATCAAGTTTCATTCAATATACTCAAGTTTTATTCAAGAGTCTCAAGTTTTATTCAGTATTCTCAAGTTTTATTCAGTGTACTCAGACTTTTATTTTAATGTTTCAAGCCATATTCTCAGAATTTGAATCAATAGTTTTCCCTTTCAATTTTTGCATAAATAGTTTACCAAACTGAATAAATACATGCTATAACATATTTCAAAGAGATACAATGCAAAGAGAAACCTTACCTTGAGCATGCACTCAGTGTCACTCCAGGTTCTGCTCCCTGCTAGTCTCAGTAATTGTATTATCCGTGTCTTATTTAGTTAATGTGATAGTTTCACTCCATCTTGGACTTTCCCAAGAGATAAGTACTTGCACAGCAGAATTTAAAATCCAGCCTATCCTACCATGTCACATCATTTGGTTAAAAAATACAGAAGTGAAAACAGCTTAACTAGATTTCAGATTTTTTTTATTCAAAAATATTAACAGCACAACAATGTTCATCCATAAGGGCTGAGAAAGTGCAGCAGTGAAAGCATTCCCACACATCATCATACACACTGACACGCTTTAGATTAGTTTTACACATAATCATTTACTTGGTACATTTAAAAGAAGTCTACATAAAAACAGACCCACATACTGAAATATGCAAAACATATCAAATGAAACCTAAAATGAAATAAATGCAAACTATGTTGCATAGAAGCATTTACAGATTGAATAAATGTTTCATTTCAAAAGCGATTGTCTATTTGGAGGGTAGTTCCAACATAACAGCAGAGTTTTGTGCCGTAAAAGCCACATTCTGAACAGAAGTGTTCTGGCCAGTGGCTCTCTCCCTGTTCTTCCTCCTGGCATTCTCGCAGTGTAAAAGGTGAAAGAGATGTCTTCGCAACTTTTGTGAGAGCATATACAGCAGAGGGTTCATACAGCAGTGAGAATAAGCAAGTATACGACAAATGTTATATGCAATGTCCAAGCGTTCAGTCGCATTACAGCCTTTGGGTTCATACAAAGACATGATGAAAAGCAAAATATTGTAGGGTCCCCAGCAGATGAGGAAGACTGTAACAATACATAACACTACTACCACAGTCCTGTACCTTTTTCTGTTTGAAGCCTGCAAAACAGTCTTGAGGATGGCAGAATAGCAGAAAGCAATGATGGCAAATGGGAGGAAGAAGAGGAGTGACACTTGGAGATAATATCCCATACTGACATTAAGGCCATCAGAGGGACCCTCACACAAGTAAAGGCCGCTCCAGTGGATTTCCACCTTTACTGTGATAGTGTCACTCACTGATGCAGCAATGCTGATGATCCAGGCAGCTGCGCAGGCGGCCATTGCACACCTCTGCCTCCTTGCAGGTTTGCTTGGCCAGTTGTGCAGCACCACTGTTATGAAACGATCCACAGTCATGGCAGTCAGCAGAATGATGCTACTGTACGAACCAACAATGTATGCCACAGTCATAAATTTGCAGGCAAAGTCACCAAAGACCCAGTGGTGCAGTTGATAGGTGGCCCAGAATGGAAGTGTGATAGCGAAGAACAAATCAGAGCAGACCAGGTTCAGGATGAACAGATTTGTGACATTTTTCAGGTTTTCATAGATGACAAGAACACATAAGAGGAGAACGTTGCCTGTGACGCTGAAGATAAAGATCAAAATGAAGAAGACACCGCTGATGGTTGCAAAGTCAAACATGTCAGGACAAAGATATACCACTGCATCTACATCTTCACTGTAGTTGCTGTACCCCATTATAGGTTTTCTAGGGAACATGAGCACAAAACAAAAATTGGCAAAATGTACTTAAGACTGAGCACGTCTACAACCTTTTAGCAATTTGTGATTTAAAAAAAAGTAATTCCTTGTAAAATATTTAAATATGGAGAGCAATTAATTACAAAGTAGGTTATCCCAAAATATGGAGAGCAATTACAGTAAGTAGTAAGCAACTTACCCTGAACAACCGCTGTAACGCCTTGTCCTGAATTACTCTGTAAAGGAAAGGATGTGATATACAGGAGAGAACTCGTGGTTCCTCTTTTCACATTAAGTCAGAGATGCTGCATCAGTGTTCCAGTTACTCTTAATTCAAGCAAAATGTGTCGTAAGTTCTGCATTTATAACATTGCCTGGAAACAGCAATGAGAGTTACTCACTATTCAAAACAGAGACACTAGAAAGAACTTGAATTGAGTGATTTTTATTTTATTGTAAAGCATGAAAATAATGATGATGATAATATTATCATGTGAAAATAAACACTATAACAAATGCATTCAAAGTCTAAATGATCAATAGTAAAATACACAGAACTTAAATGTTGAAGTGAAAATATAAAATATTTGATTGAAATGATTGATATGAAAACATAAAGTAAAGTACAGTTAATCAAAGTGAATCACATACAGTTATATTGTCTCTACTACAATGTGTCATCAGTGTATCAACATGCATTTGAAATCACATTGTCCTTGATTAATAGCAGTTTGATTGGAAACTACAAGTTGTAAATTGGATGAAATTATGGACAAAACACTGTACATTACATATCACTGTTGTCAAATAAAAGCCTCATACTTCTTATACTCTCAGTGGCCATTGTATCAGGTACAACTTTCTTATACTGGGAAGTATAGTTCCCCTTTTGCCCCCAGAACAGCCTGAATCCTTCATGGCCTGGATCCAACAAGGTGCTGGAAACCTTTAGAGATTCTGGTCCATGTTGACATGATAGCATCACACAGTTGCTGCAGATTTGTCAGCTGCATATTTTATATTGCTTCTTGTTCCACCACATCCCAAAGGTGCTCTATAACTGGGGGACCCCAGTAGCTCACCTGGTAGAGCACATACCATTAAGGCTGAAGCCTCTCTTCAGCTGTCACTAAATAATAAAGGCCAAAATGCCCAATATATATATATATATATATATAAAGGTGCTCTAAAATTGGATTGAGATCTGGTGATTGTGGAGGCCAATGGAGCACACTGAACTTGTGGTTGTCAACCAGCTGGTGTGTTATCCTGCTGTTAGAAGATGGTTAGACTGTGGCCATGAAGGGATGCACATGGTACACACTGTGGCATTTTAATGATTATCAGTTGGTATCAAGGGGCCGACATGGCATGAATGCCGCATAAGCGGCAGAGCTGTGGTTGCAGAGCTGCGGGGTATGGACCGGTGGTTGCGGTGCTATGGAATCTGGATCGGTGGTTGCGGAGCTATGGCGTCTGGATCTGGAGTTGCGGAGCTACAGAGTCGTGATCTGGGGTTGCAGAGCTGCGGAGCTGTGATCTGTGGTTGCGGAGCCTGGATCTGT
>LKNJ01000272.1:0-62867 GCA_002120245.1 Maccullochella peelii
AATCGGGAGGCGGATTTTGGTAGGCCCAGTTTTATGCTGCCAAAATTCAACTCCCCTCCCCTATAGAGTGTTTGCAAAATCTTTGACACTTTAAATTTCTTAAGGTTACATCTTTGGGTCACTGGGATGGTACCCTTGAAAGCACATGCTTGTAGCAATGACAAGGACCATTTTGCAATGGGGAGTTGGGTTTTTGCAGGCCCAGTTTTATGCTGCCAAACTTCAATTCCCACCCCCCTATCTATTGTTTGTAAAGTCTGAGACACTTTAAATTTATTAAGGTTACATCTTTGGGTCACTGGATGGTACCCTAGAAAGCACATGCTTGTAGTCACAACAGGGACCATTTTGCAGTGGGAAGTCGGATTTTGGTAGGCACAATTTTATGCTGCCAAAATTCAACTCCCCCCCCCATCTATTGTTTGCAAAGTCTGAGACACTTTAAATTTATTAAGGTTACATCTTTGGGTCACTGGATGCTACCCTAGAAAGCTCATGCTTGTAGTCACAACAGGGACCATTTTGCAGTGTGGAATATGATTTTTTTTGCAGGCCCAGTTTTATGCTGCCAATATTTAGGGTCCCACCAAGTGAACCAAAGAATTTATTGCAGTATAAATAATATAATATGCCTACATAAATGTCTTACATTCTAAGTGCTCTCGTAGTTTGTTATCGTGGACAATATGGCGTACATAATGGTTTGTCTATCACTAGTGCAATTCTGATGTTCGCGTTGCGATGTGTTCATCTTAAATCCTTAAACCTAAAAATATTAGATCGCTTTTTTTGTGTTAAGTTGCTCCTCTTGTGATGGTCTGGTCTTTGTTGAGTGCAGAAAGTGTATAAACACTCATTTTCTCGGAAGGAAGAGTACAGATGTAAATCTAAGGGGCAGATCGAACTAAATGAAAATAAGCAGCACTGAGAACAAGCGAATGCACATTCATGCGAAGGGGAGTAGGATTCTGCCGTGGAGTGGGACAACGGCAGAACTCCGGTCTGCAGTGGTCAGTACCTACCAAAAGTGGGCAGCCAAGGCTCATTGATGCGCGTGGGGAGCGAAGGCTGGCCCGTGTGGTCTGATCCAACAGAAGAGCTACTGTAGCTCAAATTGCAAAAGTTAATGCTGGTTTTGATAGAAAGATGTCAGAACACACAATGCATCGCAGTTTGTTGTGTGTGGTCAGGGTGCCCATGCTGACCCCTGTCCACTGCCAAAAGCGCCGACAATGGGCACGAGCATCAGAACTGGACCACGGAGCAATGGAAGAAGGTGGCCTGGTCTGATTTGTTTTACATGTGGATGGCCGGGTGCGTGTGGGGAAGACATGGCACCAGGATGCATTATGGGAAGAAGGCAAGCTGGCGGAGGCAGTGTGATGCTTTGGGCGATGTTCTGCTGGGAAACCTTGGGTCCTGTCACTTATGTGACACGTACCACCTACCAGAACATTGTTGTAGACCAAGTACACCTTCATGGAAACGGTATTCCCTAATGACAGTGGCCTCTTTCAGCAGGATAATGCGCCCTGCCACACTGCAAAAATGGCTCAGGAATGGTTTGAGGAACACTATGAGTTCAAGGTGTTGCCTTGGCCTCCAATTTCCCCACATCTCAATCCAATCGAGCATCTGTGGGATGTGCTGGACAAACAAGTCCAATCCATGCAGGCCCCACCTCACAACTTACAGGACTTAAAGGATCTGCTGCTAACGTCTTGGCACACCTTCAGAGGTCTAGTGGAGTCCATGTCTCGACGGGTCAGGGCTGTTTTGGCGGCAAAAGGGGGACCTACACAATATTAGGCAGGTGGTCATAATGTTATGGCTGATCGGTGTATTTTCTTATTCATGTTTCTCCATGCATGCTGCCATGTCGTCTTGGTTTTACATTAATTTCAGTACTAGATTTTAATGTCAGATGGTTTAAATGGGTATTGATATTACTCAAACTAGAAATGTAAAGAACAAGACACAGTCTGAGGGGGAAAACACACAGTAACGATGACTCCCAGTAATGCATTACAACTATGTCTAGAACACAGGCTGTTTGATAAGGGTCAAGGCCCACCACACATAAATCAGCAAAACATTTCCCAGGCCCTACCTACAGTACCTAACATTCAACCCCTTTAATCTGGATGCTGTAACTATTACACTGACTGCGTAATCAGGACAAAANTATATGCATGCATGCATGCATGCATGCATATACACACACACACACACACACACACACACACATATACACACTGTATATACAGACCATTACAGCAATCATTTACTTTCACTAAATATTTGAAAAATCTCTGTCTCACCTCTGGAGTTCACGATCAGGCTGAACAACTTTCCCCACTTTAGCCATTTTCTCCATTGCCTCCTAAAACATAAATTGCAAAGAAACATATCACTCAATAAATCACGTTATGCACATTTCACATGCCCGTTTCAGGCCAGCCGTGACCCAGTTACAGTATTAACACAACCCAACTGAAGAGGTTTGGTTTATGACTAACACAGTGCAGGGCCTCTCTGTTGCCTAAACCTACAAAATCCAGCCAGTTGACTGTGCAGCTCAGAGGATCAGACACAACAACTGCCTGCTGTAGTTATGTAGCTGAAAATGGGTTGACAGGTGTAGCCTAGTCAAAACAATAATGCCTTATTTTTAGTGTATCTGGCTTAAAGGCTTGCCATTCTCTTGTGCTATGAGCTGTGGCACTCACATTAATCATCGTTTTATATCTTAAACACATTGTGCACAAATATTCTCTGTGACTGAGGCACGCAGAGCCATGCACTTTATACTTTGTACTTTGCTTCAACCCAGCAGATGGAGGCAATGAGTCAGTGATTATAAGATCTGTGCTGTGTGCATATGGCTTAGTATTTAATGTTTCTGATGTCAGTTTTCTTGGACTACAAAATAAGAAGATTGGACTGCAAACTGCTAAATATATTGCAAAATAAACACGTTTTAAAAAAAGGGGCATGCCACAGATTTTACCCATGAAGTTCAAGTTTACTGGAAGTAGATATTTACTCTTCATGAGGAGTGCTACTCAGTCTGTGGAAACTACTGTATAATGTCTTCTGTGGTTCTGGAAGGAGTTGTCCTAACTTAAAAAAATACATATATTTCAGATTAGGCTAGAAGGGAGCATTTACACTTAGAAGGCAATTTTAGAGTAGCCCTATCTGGGGCTTAAAGAGACCAAGATCCCAAAGCATCTTTTCAGATGTAACTTCACAGAATCAGTAGAAACACTCACAAATATCGAGTCCTGGAGGATACTGCCCTTGTCCATGACTGGACGGGTACATGCAATCAAAATGGCAAGCCTACCCAGGTTTCTATATCTTTTTCAAAACCTGTCCATATACTTAAATGCATCCTTTTTTAAGAAGCTCAATTCTATTGTATTGCCCTTTATATGGGGTTACAAATAACACAGGATATCCAAGGCGCACCTACACAAAGCACTTTAGAAGGGTGGTTTTGGTCTGCCAACTACTGGGTACTATAAGTACCAGGGCTCTTGCCTACTGGAAATGTGGAGGTGCAGAGACTGAAAAGAACCCTTCATGGCTTCAGCTAGAAGCCTCTGCTGGTAAAGATTCTTCACTTCCTGCTCTTTTGTTTTCCAGTTCTGCCTTGGTAGACAAGTCAATTCAACAAAACTTTACCTTAAAGAATTCTTTATCTTAATACTAAAATCAGATTAAAGTGTCTCACAAAACTCCCAGTGTTTCCACACACGCTCCCATATGCCAACATCACTCATTCAAGCCTGGACAGTTGGATGGGGTGTTTGCAGTGTGGAGAGGGAAGGATATCAGAACTTTTTTAGTTCATCCTTTTCTTGAAAATCTCTTGCTCCCTCCAGATTCCAAGCAGCTAGTATCAACACTTGTGAATTGCTTTACTACTTCGGTTTCTTCAGGTTTTATTAGGCAAGCCTGAGCCAGTGACTTGAATTCAGAGATATCAGCAGAGTTCTGGGAAGAAGCCATGTCCTGGGTTCATTGCTGTTCTATTAACTCACACTACAGGTCTGTTGAAGAACCACTAGCACATCTTTTCTGGTTTTGCCCTAAAGTATACAACTTTTGGACTGCCATTTCTGTGTGGCTCTCAAAAGCCTATTCAAGACACATTCAGCCCAACCACAACCTGGCCATGTTTGGATGCTCTGCAAAGGCTTTGGAGCTGCCGCACAAGGTGCAGACTGCTCTGCACCTAGGAATGGTGGTTGCTAAGAAACTTATTCTCCTGACCAGGAAGTCTGCCACTCCACCCTGCTTTGGGCATTGCCTCAAGGAGATGTTGTCTATTGTACAAATGTAACGACTGCGTCTGCACAAGCCCAATACACAAAATAGATTTGAGAGCATATGGGGACCTTTTCTTGGCACAGTGTCATATTACTGTGTGGTGTTTAACTCGATTCATTTATTTATGTTACTTTACCTTACCGACCCGAGATGTTACTTATTGTGGCAACATTTCTGAAAGTACTATTTATGTAATCTTGCAAACGGTCTGGCCGCCTTTTTGTTCTGTTCTATTTGTGTTCCACTTTGTGTTGTGCTTTCTTTGTATTGTTTTGTACATGTTTTCAATATATTCCATCATTTTAAAATTCAAAACTGCAAATAAAGTATTAAACAAATGCTCCAGTTGGCAAAATAGGATCCAGTGTTTTTGAAGCTTGACCCATGCTAGAGACTATAAAGCATGGTATCTCAGCCTCTGCTGCTTCAATGTGGCCCGTTATTTTTTAATCTGTCTCTCACAGTTCCCCCAACTTTATGGAAGTGCAATACTAAATGACTGGACCACGTTGGACAATAGTTGCATTCACATGTGAATATTTGAAAACTCATTAAGAACATGTGTTTGAAAACACACAAGGATACTCCCAAAAAAGCCACTTACTGCATGAAGTCCCAAAAGCCTTTTCTGCCTAAGCCCCTGTCAACTTTAAGACCTTAGTTTACATACTGTATGTGTCACTGACTTGTGTGAATCTCCACCTGTATAGTGCTGTAGTCCTGTGATGCACATGCACCCAGGACTGCTGCTCCTATTAACACAGCCTCCATCTGGTCAGGCAACACCACAGGCAATCCTGAAAAGGTTAATATTGAAAAAGGTGGTATTGGCTAAAGCCTACATGGGAAATACTGTTTAACAAAAGCTCTCATAACAATGTGTTTGATTTAGTAGAACTTGTAGAGAAGTTTTTTTTGTGTTAACATTATTTTATATTTTTGGGTGAAATTTCCATTTAGTTAAATTCACAGAACTGTTATCATCCCTTCTTAGTATTGTATACCTGTAGCGTTGGCGTGAATCTGTACAAACAGGGTGTTTTTGCTCAACCCGCCACACAGGAAGAGGGTTGTGATGTCATGTCCTGCTTCTTTCATGGTCTCCAGAATATGAAGAGTACCAAGCTGAAACCAGACACAAGGGAAGTCAGGTTACAAGTAAACAAATACAACCTTCCTTCGTACTTTAAGGTACTTGAATGTCAGACTGAGGCTCAGAAACTTTGAAATAAATAAAAACACAGTAGACTCACAGCGAGGGCTTGTATAGTGGCCAAATAGAGCAGGGCCAAGTCATCCAAGGTTTGGGAGAGTGAAAGTCCGATCACCTGCAAAACAGTAATGAGTCATCCATGCAAAAATGTCTCAGCGCTGAATCGTAAGAGTCACCAGAGGGGCGCTTCCACCAACAAAGGATTGGTGAAAGCAAAGCTGTCATTGAGGGTCTGGTATCTCAAATCATCAGTGATTCAGTCGAAACAATATCCTGCTTCCTGAAACTACAGATATGGCCTGGAAACAATAATTAGCTTACTGAACACAGAAATCATTTAAGTGGCTCAATTGCTCAAGTTTATTCTTTGCACTGAAAAAATCATGATATTTTTGTGAAATTCTTAGCAGTGAATGTAAACCTATGGAAGCCCATTTCTGCCAGTGTGATGAAAAAAAAGATCCTGTAAGTGATTATTAATGAGATACTTTCTCGAAATAATGACTTAGCATCTCAAAATAATGAAAATAAACTGTTGTCTGTACAATGCGAGAAAAAAAGGAAAGCCAATATCTGCAAACCAAGAAAAATCTAACTCAGATATTTTGTTATGCAATGAGAATTGACCCTGACAACAGTGCCAAGTGAAGTTAGCTGCTTCAGTTAGCTAGCTAACTATACTATGAATTTATTTTGTTTAAATGAATTGTTCAACGTTTTGGTAAATACAATTATTCAGTTTCCATGATTTAGTTGAGAATATTGATACCACTCTCATGTCTGTGCTTTACGTATGGAGCTGGGAGGTGATTAGCTTAGCTTAGCTTAGCGAGAGGAGGTAAACAGCTAGCCAGGCTCAAAATGTATAAATTGTTTCATCCATACACACACAGAAATATAAAAATGACAATTTTTGCTTTTAGGCGAGAGTGGTATAGCTAGGCTAAGTGTTTCCCCCTGCATCCAGTCTTTATGCTAAGCTAGGCCAGTCGTCTCCCATCTCCAGATCCGTACTTAACACACAGATAAGAGAGTGGTATCAATCTTCTCATCTAACTCAAACATGTGATGGTGAATGAAATAAATTCATATTATTGTCAACAAGCAGCTTTTTTTTTTTTTGAGATCATACAACTAACTTCACATTATTTCTATCCCTTACTTATTATTATTTTTTATTTACCAAAATAGTAAGATAACTAAATTGGACCCCTTAAGCATACTTGGGTTATGAGGGTTGGCAATGACCACTACACCTCTGTAGGTTAATGTGAATAATAAACTTAAAAACCCATGCTTTGATCAATAATATTTTATGTCATAAGTCACGTGAAGCCTTGACTTATGTTCCCTCACCACGCCCTTCAAGGTGGGGTCAGCCAGGGGCGACCTGTTCCCGTGGAAGTCCGGCCACACGTGCAGACTAGAGCCCAGCAAGTCAACAGCAGAACCGGAGTTAGCCATTAAACTCAGGTGGCTGTTCAGGTAGCTGTAGATGTTCTCGCCAGTAAAGGGAAATCTGGGGGAAAAATAACAGTAAGCAAATGAAGAACCCAGTCTGATGACATAACTTTAAAGATGTTGTTATATGGAAACTATACAATAACATGTTTCAGGAGGAGAGCGTGAACAAAATACCATCTTTGCTTAATTCTAAGTAAATGTTAAGAAAATCTAACAACCTTACTGAGCTTCTAATCTTCCCAAAGCTTACTGAACATTATTATATGTCAGCTGAACAGGGATGACAGCTGTGCTTGAACATTTTTGGGGAAGGGCAGCACTAAATGCATCAGCTGACCTCTGCCGTGCCTGTTCCTGGAGCTGGGAGTAGGCGGCGTGGCCCTTCACCACGTGGTCGATCTGAGGGGAGGAGAGAGGAACACAGTTTAACAGGAAGGATTAGAGATGACACAACACTGATGACATAACTCTAAAAATCTCTACTACTGATAAAACTGAAATAACTGTGACTGATGATAAGAGAACTAGAGTATACTTAAACACATCAGATTTCTTTTACCCCAACAAAACAAAGGCCTCGCGTTTTAGAATCATTTTCCTAAAAAAAAAAAGACATTAAACACCTTGCCTTGCTTGTTCCCAATCCATGAGTATCATTTTTTGATAGCCATATGTTTACTGGAGAGGAGACAGGCTGCTTTTAGATGTTGTTGTTCATGTGGCCAGATGTGCTGATCACGTCTGGGTGATTTGTGGGTGCATTTACACGTGGATTATACACATTTTGTCTCTCCTCGCTTGCATACAGTTTTCAGTTACTGCACAGCCTAAAGCAGGTCAGTATAATCCTGCATAAAGCTTGACAGTGGACCGACCAGCCTTCCTGTAGCGCTCTGTCCTCCCTCGTTCAGCCACATGCCAGGCACCATGGCAGACAGGCAGGGCCCCCACACTCCTGGCACAAACAGAGGCTGCTCGCTGATCTGAAGCACATGAAGGTGAAAAATGTAATGTTTTAGTTAGCATTGTATATCACACTAACAATGATTTTACATCTACAAAGAGATAGCTCTAGGAAAAAGCTAACAGAAAAATTTTACATGTTTTAAATGGTGAAGGAAACCATTAGTTTCAGTTTCAGATTAACTAAAGAAGATGTGGAAACAGTTTGCTCCACTGCTCACAGTTACTGCTGTTGGCGTGTGCAGACAGGATAACGTAAGTCTACATGCAATAAAAATTCACAGAAAATATGATATATGTAAAAATGACAGAAGATAGTAAGGAATTGTGGGTGGCCTTGTCATCAGCATTAATGGGAAAGCGGATTTATCAGACCACTATTAATAGATGGCATATCTGCGTATTAGCCTAGCTACGTTTTTCATCCCCTCAGAGTTGTGAAGTCTCAGTTAACACACCAGAGGCTGTGACTATATGATTAATTGGCTGTGTATTAGTCATGACATTCTCAGAAAAATGTCATCATGGAGTTCACACCATATCCACGTTTTAAATAGCACATAAGCATAGCGTTAGCGTTTGCTAAACATAAGTTCCACTAAACAGGAAACGTAAACCACTCACCGCCATGTGACAGGTTGATGTCCCACAGATCATCGCCATGCGTGAGGTGATTGGTTGGTCCTCACAGGGCAAGTGAAAGCCTTTTACATCTGCACCTATCACACCTAGGAGGAGCACAATTACAGATTTTAAAAATCATACTTAATCAACATCAGAGTTTCTATTTTGCAGGGGGGATAAACTGAATATCTTTTTGGTGTTACCCAACACAAAGTCCTGTTAGAGCCCCGTCAGGGACTAATCATAATGACTTGCAGTTCGAAAGCTTTAAATCCTTTTGATGTGGTTCTCTAACCTTCACATGGGATTCAGCAGTGACACTAACTGCTGGAATAATGTTTGTCAAGCTGGTTTGAGTTTAAGGTGGAGGTTCATCTCCGTGCGGGGGCAGGGGGTGTACATCACTGTGACACGCATGACAACTAAAAGTGCAGCGTGTTTTAACCTCTGACTGATGCAACAATCAGTGATGGGCAGAGGTCACAGCCAGAGGTCAGGGGGCAGAGTTCATGAGCAGTTTATCTCCAGGAACAAAACCAGATGGTTAGGATTTCTGAAACAAAGAAAAGCTCTACTGCTGCTCTGCCTGAAGCTAACAGTGCTCAGTACACAGCAGCATTAATTAGAATCTTTTCAAACAGATACCTGTTTGTTGCGTGTTATTTAATTTTTGCCCAGAATATTAAAGCTGGGGGAGTTTTGGTGGGCTAGCAGTCTAAAATGGATCTCCCTCTTGTATCACTAATTCTCATTTCTCATTACTACTCATATACCCAAGAGAATCAGCCCTTTGGTTTTGGGACTGGCCGTCCTCAGGTGCCAGCCATCAGGTCAAAACTTTGTCCGCAAGTTACTGAAAACTGTTGGCTGGAATTCCATGAGCTTCGTATTTACATTCCCCTGAGATTGAAATCTTGTGTTTGATGAGCCCCTGACCTCCAGCATCACAGTTATGCTAAACTTTAAAATTTGTGCACAAGAAAAATCTAAATTCAACCGGAAAGTTGTCATGAATTTTCTTGAGTTTATTTATGTTCCCTAGTGGACGAGCATCTTCATTTTTGACTCTCCAGGAGCTTCATTTTACACCCACCCTAGACCAAAACATCAGCTTCAGACATTAAATCTTCTACCTCCCTTTTCCCTTTGGTATCTTGCTGATGACACATTTCATGTTTTATGGTTATAAGTGTTTATACTGTTACATCACAAAGTCACGTGGAACCTGTGAAATTAATTTACCAGAATAAATAGATATATTTGGCAGAAGAAGACTAGTTCAATAATACCAAGGCCTCCAGCATGAGCATCAATGAGAGAAGCACCAACGGCAGTTCCTGGGTCCAAACCCAAATCTGCTGCTGCCTCCTGGGTGAGGCCGTCCCCCAACGGGCTCCCTGGAGGACACGTCACACTGCCTGGGTGGCAGAAAACAGCACAGCTTAAATAATAGATCAAGTGCTTGAAAAGATCATAAAACGAAAGCTCTGTGTAGTTTCCTAGCAATCTTTTCTGATTTTCTTACAATATACAATGAATTAGAAGCTTGTTTGTTTATGTCTTTTACCTATTTTGGAAAAGTTGTTTTCCAGAATATCCTCCAGTCCAATGCTGGTCCAAAAACTGGCATCCCATCCTTCTGGAGGGCAATACGTCCATTTACACACCAGAGTACATAAAGACCTGTGACACATTGCAGAATAGTACATGTCTCATAATATCATCATTAAAGTACAGCACGGGGTCACATTAACAGTATCTGGTGAATGCCACAGTATCAAAAAACTGTTTATCCATGATAAAAGGCACATTTCTTGGAATTACCCCTGCTTTAGAGGACAAACCTTCTTTTAAACAGACATTTGATACAAGGATAATGTATCACACAGTCACAATGACCATCATCCAACAAAGCTCACCGTGTCAAAGAGCCTGCTGCCTTCCAAGACAGGAAGTCTGGAAGGTCGAAAAAGTGAGCAGCTTTGTTCCAGCAGCTTTCTTTTAGATTCTGACAAAAAGACAAGAGAAAAGTGTGCTAACGAACCCCCGATCGGTGAGCAACAACAGCACATGCATGTACTGAAAGACCTTGATGATAAACCATTTTCAGGGAACATGTTTTGAAGCTATCAGATGCCTCCCAAGAAAAAAAGATGGATAAGGCTGAAAGACTTCTAAAACAACACCAGGCCCATGCTGACCAGCCAATACAGAGAGCGTCAATAAAACACATCGAGATCGGTGGTCCTGTGGTGACCTCGCTCACCTCTCACCTCTTTGAGCCAGAGCAGCTTAGGGGGTTGCATCTCTGGAGACATGACCCCTCCCACCCTGCTCAGGACCTTGTGGCCGGCATTTGTTATACGAGCGGCCTGCTCTTCAGCACGATGGTCCATCCACATCACCACGTTCCTTTGTCTGTCACCTGGAAAAGTGGGGAAGTTTTCATGAAGGCAAAATGTATGCAAAAGATATCAAATAGCTGGGCTGAATATCCCAGGTTTAATTCTAAGATTAAATTGGTCTATTAGGAGATGACAAACATTATAGATATGTAATATCTGGGCAGCATATAATCAGTCATTTAACCTGAGTATCTGGCTCCTGACCCCTGTGTCCACTTTGTTAACTGACAAAAACATGAATCCCTACCATGTCCAGGGCTTCTGCTCTGTAGCCGACCCTGACCTTTGACCTTGGTGTGGAGGAGGGGATTTTAGCTTCAGGGATCAATAAAGTGTCCCATTACATTAGACTAAAACAATGTGTATAAGCAAAACTCAGCAACTGAAAGGTATAGAAATGTATATAAATGGTATAAAGTTTTGCTGAAGCAAAAAGTACAAGTGATGTGTGAGGTACACAGGGCAGGCTGTGGGGCAAAGAAATGTTTCACCTACCATCCTGACTGACTGGCACAGGCTGGAAGCTTGGGTCCAAAACCACTAGAGAGCAGGTGGCATCAAAGCCGATCCCTCGTACCTGATTCCTGTCTACACTTTGGGTAACTCTCTGGAACAGATATAAAACATAGTCACATTAGGTGTCCTTGTCCTCTCAGCCAGCGACTCCAGACCAGGTGTACTTGTACATGAAAAGATTGAGATGTAGCTCAACTAATTATAAATACAATACAAAGTATGACTGTTAAAAGAAATAGATCCACGTATTTGTGTTTAGCAGAAAAATCCAAATGATAAAACATCCAAATGGGATTACAAACTGGTGTGATGCTGATGTTTAGTAAATTTACTGACTGCGACCAACTATGCGAACTGTACAGTACACACCTCCCACCAACCTGATGCAGTTTAACACCTCAAAGCCATGTGTTGCCTTCAAGAGTGTATGAAAGTTAGCAGATAAGTTGAGATAGTTAAAAGTAATGGAGAAATGGTTGAAAGGGTAATGGTGATTTATAAATAGCTCAAATAATTAAATGTAGAAGAACTGGATAAATAATTGAAATACTAGCTAAAAGTAAACGGTTGAAATAGTTTGATAAATGTAATGAATAAACAGTTGAAATATTAGCTAAAATTTGGATTTGACGAGAGGTGTCTGTGGTGGGGTGCTTGAGTTCATCTGATGGGATTGGGTGACCACTGCTCTGGTAGGTCACCCTACCTTGACTACTGTGCAGCACTTCTCCCAGATCTCAGTGGAGGACTGGACACAGTGGTCGGACTGGGGCTCCCAGATGCTGATGGGCTCCTCTGCAGTGCCCTTCAGCAGGCCCGCCCTGGTCACCAGTGCAGCCCTCACACTGGCAGTGCCCACGTCCACTCCAACATAGTAGACCTCCTCCATGAGGCCACGAACTGAATGTAGAGGGGGCGCAGAGGGTCCAGGGGTTGATTATTAACCAGGTTACACTGTCAATGCCAACATTTTTCGACTGTTTCGAAATAGGTGGAAGTAAACAAAGATATCAACGTATGTTCATCGCACATTTGCTTTTAATTAATGCTTTTTTTTCCTATGTCTTGGCGCATCAGACACTGAAATCGTCCTCAACTGAACATGATTTAACGCTAAAGTACAGCAGCGGGAAAGATAGAGATTTCCCACCAATTATTTGCAAAGAATTACATTTTAAATACACATTACAGACATCACCAAACATCGAGGACATTTGTACATCAGCCAGAACAACCCCTGTGAACTTACCGGCCGATCTAAATCTTATTTCAGCGCAGAAAAAAACACTTTTGAGTTTCTGATTTAAGCGTACTTTGAGCTGGAGACTGTGGCTGCGACGGAACGCGAAAGCGGCCAAAAAGGACAAAGTCGACTTTTTCTGATGGGCCGTATAGTCCGAAGCGAGCCTGGTAAGCACCGTGACTGGGTTATTGTAGATTCTCGCTCTGTCTTTCCTTCGTTATCTTCTTATCTTTGTACAGTCCAGGTTTTTAGACGACCGCTAGGCCATGGAAAAATCACTGCAACACCAAACAGTCTTCATAGACATAGTACATTACTGGCTACTGTGGTACTGTGGGAGATGGGCGTGCTATATATTAGTGTAATATGTCTCTGAAGACTTAGTCCTAACAGAAACATGTTCCAATTTGGTCAAGCAGTCCAATAGTTCTGTCATAACAAGAATTCATGGTGGGATAAAAGGGTCCTGGAGCCCCAGACCTCCAGGGGCCCCAAAAGCCCCAAGTTTACTGTGTAATGACATGTACACCATTTTATAATTTGACAATTTTCATATGAATTATCAACACTAAAGCACAATATCAACTAAGACCTTGCCCTGCATCATTGATCTAGTCCAATTGTAACCCGTCTTGTAGAGGGCCCCTGTGTGAAAATCTACTTTTAAGCGCTTTATCATTTTAGTTTATATTATTCACTCATGATACATATTATAAATAAAGCTTTGTTTAATCATATTACCACAAACTGACAGGGGGCAGTAAGTATCATTCCAGCATCTAGATTTTTTTAGAATAAATATCCTGAAATTTGAGTGTTTCTATGCCCACAAAATTCCTCCACAAACGTTAAGACTTGTTTTGAGTGGCTTGTCTTGAGCAAATACCTAAAGCCACCATATGTACTGGCCTTATCGGGAACCTGGATGTGACAAGTTCAAGTGGGGCCCAGAATTGTTTCGCTCCATTAACATGTGAGCCTCACCACCACCACTTCTCCAAGTAAACAGATAAATCTAGGATAATGCACCATGTGAACACAATAGAAACTTAACTAATGAAGATATTAATACTAGTTTTCTACAAGACAAGGCCTCGGGATTAGCCAACAATGCAAAGCTCTTGTAATTTTAGCTGATACTGGAACAAATTTGCACTTAATCAAATTATTACAAACCAAACACACTGTGAACCTACCTGGGACTTTCAGGCCCCCTGGTGGTCTGAGGTCCCTGGGCAAGATTTTAGAACATTTAGGACACTACCATGTCTATTATTATTATTTCATTATTCAGTCAACAGACCCCACAGCAGACGTTTAGACTTGTCATAGCAGGAGAAGCACAGGTGTAACTAATAACATTAATGATGGCTCTGTTCCATTTAAGGGTTACAGTAAGTCATGCCATTAAGCCAGCATGCACAATGCAAGGGCTCCAGAACTGGCAAAACTAAAAATTGTATGCAGTCATGGTTAATGTTATTAAGTACACCTGTGATTTTCCTGCTACGACATGTCAAAATATCTTCTGTGAAAAAGGTCTTAACTACATGGGTACAGACAGTGTACATGAACTACTGAGCTGAATTAATAAGGACATACTGTAATAGATCGTCTGTTACAGTAGTGTAGTGTTAGGGCTGCAAAATGGGCTTTGTTACAAAAAGGCAGAGGCAATAATGTGCCATCAAAAACATTTGACATGTCAAACTTTCTACTCTGCGTCGCCGCCTCGTCTCTTTACTCTATTGTGTTCTTTTCTTAGAGGAGATCAACAGCTGTCTAAAGGAAGTGGTGCCAGCTGTGAGCAGCGTGTTTGGACCAGGAATGATCAGCAGAGATGGAGTACAGAGAAAAACCAAGCAGCAGGACAGGAAGAAACAGATGGTCTTCAACAAACACTGCACGGACAGTGTTTGAAATCTCATCTGTCTCTCTCACTGCTCGGTGTGTCTGTGTGTGTTCCTCTGCTCCACGCCTGAAGGTAATCAAAACTTTGCTCGGCTCTGTTGATACATCAACACATGCATATATAGTCTTTCTCTGTGTTTTGCTCTCATGAAAGGGGGAGTGTGTCCATGGACCCTGGACTGTCCCACCTGTGTACAACAAAAGCAGGCCTGTTGGGAGGCCGGCTCCTGATTAGAAAACTGCATGCCGTGGAAACAGCTGGCCCGGTCAGGGAGGAGGAAAGTGCTGTTATCTAAAAGCAACCCCGTCAGGCCAGCAGAGGGGAAAAGCTGACAGAGAAATAGGAAGCATTGCAGGGGCACAGCGGTATGATAGGAAAATACTCCTCAGTGGGGCTTAAAACAGGTGTACAGAAAGAGACAGAGAGAGAGTAAAGTGGCTCAGAAAGTTATTGTTTCATTGAAAGCTGCTCTGTTATGTTAGAAGAGAGGGGAAAGGAAAAACGAAGGAAAGAAAGAAAAAAGCTTGAGGCCTTGATTACCTCTGTGGTATTAGGCACAAACGTTTCTAAGGCATTCCAGCGCTGGATTTCCACTTCAGGGTGTCAAATACTTCCAAATGGGTGTTGCACAGCAGTGTTGTGAGGACAACATGTCATCTCGAGAGTGTTGACCTCAGGCAGCTCTGGTTCTCCCAGGCTGTCTGGGGCTGTTAACTTATTTATAGTTGGCTTGAGGAGAACATGTTGAATAATACAATGGTGGAGGCCAGACAGACTGGACTGCAGCTGTATAGAACCCTCAGTGATCAGTGCAGCTTCACATTTACCTATGAGGCCTATGAGAGTAAACCACAGAATAGAAGGAATATATTTCCCGCACAGGAAGGTCAAGTGACCAAATTATAAGCAAGTTTTAGGGCTAAAACCTATATCATGATACATTTACCTTAACAGATATGACCAGTTTAAGATTCTGGACTATTTGGACTATACTGTGAGCTGATTGGATGATTAAGATACGATTGAACTTTATAAAAGATAAGTAATTACAATATGACAATATTTCTATGAAACAAATGTACAGAAAAGGGCATGAGTGTTACCATGTTGTTACAAATTACAAGCATAGAAATGTATAAATATTGGTTGTTTAAGCTATTATCACTCTGATCATATGAGATTTGACCAATTTACTGGAATCTACAATATAATATTAATTTAGGACAGTAGGGAATCTATAATGTCTGTAGTTATTTAGATTCAGTTTATTGTTTAGCCCTATAGCCTATAAGTCAATAAGAATTAATTGTACTTCCCAACATATACAGTTTACAGTAACAATTTGACGTGTATAGGTAGTGTGTGTTGGTTGTCCATATGTGTTATCTATTTTCATACCCACTTGTGCCTGGACATAATGGCTGTAATTTGTTTACCTGCTTATCTTTTTGTAGCTTTGTTGTCTATATGTCTTCCTGTGTGTAAATATACTGAGAGCTACTGAAAACCACAGTCATATTTCTTGCACGCATCACACTTGGCTAATGAAGTTGATCGTGTTTCTGAGAACACATATTCCTCCTTAGGCCTCTGCAAGAACTAAGAAAGGCACTTCAGACATGCACAGCTGGAGAAGTATGTTCTTGAAATGTGTTGTTCTTTACAACAAGAGCTCCTGGTGCAGGTATGACCTCATTATCTTTCTTCTATCCTTAACCCTTAACTCCTACTTTACCGGCCAACAGCACTCACTTTCTGAACGGTTAAATTAAGCACATTTATAGAGACACCGAGGACTCAAGTCTGCATTTTGATAATGAAGTAATCATTTCAATTTGCTCTTATCTAGTGGTCGGTGAAACTTTACCTGACAGCATATTACAATATGTTCCTTATCAAAAACATCTTACAGAAAGAATACTGATTTGCTGTCATGTGTTAATCACGGCTAAACTCTACACACCATCTGGAGCAGCCCTCACTTCAGGATGGGTAACTAATAATTGAGCGGGTAACTAAATATTCAAAAGCACTACGTAATCCCAGAGTACATTGCTTCACTGTCTGCATTACCTAATCCCATAAGCCATCGCGGGGGGGCGGAGATATGGCTTGTTGTCAGAGCAACCTGCATGTCATTAGACATACCCCGCCCAACAAATCATCTCAAGCCAATCACAGGCTGTAGAAATGACATCATTGTTATTTTCAGTAGAGCTGCAGCTTAGAGGTGGATAAAGTTCGTCTCCACGTTGGAAGTGATAGAAAGTATTATCCCTATTCGGGCTCTGTTTCTAGATTTTGGAGAAGGAGAACAAATCAAAGAGGATACTTCAGGTGTGAGAACACCGAGGCTCGGCGGCGGGGAACTACGTTTTTCGTTGATGATCGCGCGGTTCACAAGAGAAAAGTTTTCTCAGGACGCGAAGTTGTCAAGTGAGTTGAACTTCAACAATAGGCGGACTCTATCACAAGACAGTTGAGAGATAGGGAGTCACAGGACATATGTAACCAGTCGATCGTCGGCGTTTTGTTTAAAGAATAGCCCTCCCTCAAGGTGATAAAAACTTTATGTCCAGAAAAATGGAAGCGACATTTTACGACGAAGCCGTGAATGCCTCCAACTCTCAGCATGACGGGGCGACAGTTTATGGGTTCAACCCCAAAACCCTCAAACAGACCATGACTCTAAACCTTAACGACCCGAAAAACTTCAAACCCCAGCTGAGCTCCAAGGCCCTGGACATCCTGACGTCCCCTGATGTCGGGTTGTTGAAGCTGGCCTCGCCTGAGCTGGAGAGATTAATTATCCAGTCCTGTAGCGGGCTGACGACTCCCACCCCGACCCAGTTCGTCTGTCCCAAGAACATCACCGACGAGCAGGAGGGGTTTGCTGAAGGCTTCGTGAGGGCTCTGGCTGAGCTCCACTACCACCAGCAGACACCCGCACAGACCGCCGCGACCGACAGCATGGTGTCCGGCGCTGCTGCGTCTGAGGGCGGCGGGATTCCCTACAGCTGCACTGTGCGCATCGACCCGCCGGAGTACACAAACTTGGGCACCTTTAGCCGGGTTGTGGGCTCCGCGTCCGCACCTGCCAGCGAGAGGCACCCACCGATGAGTTACCCTGCCGCCCCACCGCCGTCCCACAACCACCATGACCACCAGCGGCTACACGCGCTCAAAGAGGAGCCGCAGACGGTGCCCGAGATGTCCGGCGACACCCCGCCGCTCTCCCCCATCAACATGGAGAAACAGGAGCGCATCAAAGCGGAGAGGAAGCGCATGAGGAACAGGGTGGCCGCGTCCAAATGCCGGAAAAGGAAGCTGGAGAGGATCTCCCGGCTGGAGGATAGGGTCAAAAACCTGAAGAGCCAAAACACGGAGCTGGTTTCCTCTGCCAACGTCCTCCGGGACGAACTGGCTCTGCTCAAGCAAAAGGTCATGGACCACGTTAACAGCGGATGCCAGCTCATTTTGACGCAGCAGCTCCAAGCTTTCTAGACTGCCAAGGGAAAAGAACCAAGGGACATTTCTTGGGGACCAAATGCAGCTTAAAGTGGCCTGTTCAGCCTTGCGAGAGACAAAGAGGAACGAATAGAGACTGACAAGATACTTGTAATTAGGCAGTATGATGAAATATTACAGAGCAGAGGCCACCAAACTTATTGCACACACAGCTCAGAGGGAACATTTGCTCCAAACACCCCTCTGATGTGACTTGTAGATATTTCTGGCAACTTTGTCTTTTTTTTTTTTTCATTCAAAACCACATCAAATGTAGGCTATTCGGTCAAGCCAAGGTAGCATGGCAAGTGTCCATACCTGAAGCTGATTTTAAATGGATCAGGTCCCATGCAGTCCTGCGTCCTGACAGACAGCCGGAGCCTGTGTGGGATCAAATTGCAAAATGGACAGAAACACAATGTGAACGAGGCCTTGCCTGGCAAATCTCCCACTATGTCAAGTAGAAACTTATGCATATAGACTTTAGTCAAGCACTGAGTATCCCACCAGCGACTATACAGTATGTACAGACTAGCCTAACACTAACAACAAAAAATGTTTCACACCTTTACGCGAGGACTCTTATAGGTGTGTGTGTAGCGTTTACTGACAAAACTGCCTTACTTTCTTAATCCTTATGTTCATACAAGTTTGTGATAAAGGTGGAACTAATGTTACACCTGAAATAACACTTTGTAATAATATTTGTACTCTGTATTTTGAGCACTTCGGAACTGTACATATGTCAAAATAAAATGTTGGACACGCGTGATGTGTGAGTACTTTTGTGCCTACTGAATAATTCACCATTGAATGCAGCCTTGCAGTGCATTACACGAAGTGTTTGTTATCGAAGGAACTGGGACGGACGGGATTTGAGTCACCAGTGCAGTGTGTGGCGCTTGTAATGGTCGGTGAATCTACGCGGCCGCCCATTGGACATCGAGGTGTCGGAAGTGAGCCGCAGGCAGCCATATATGGCATGAGGTCCTCGATGCGCACTGGGTTTGGGCGTGTGTGTTAATCACCGTCCTCCCACCACAGCTGGTGATTCCCAGAAGAAACCTATGACGCGTAAGCAGATCTGTTTACACCCTGCGGGAGAGTGTTGAGGTACAAAAGAAATATTTTCATGGAAGGAATATTCTCAATCTATTAGTTAACAAGTTGTACAAAAAAAGTATCATTTATTTTCTGAAATGTGTGCGATATAAATTACAAACAAGCTTTGTGTAGAAAAAAGGTACAAAAGTATACAACCTGAACAAGATGCTGCACACAAAACATGGAGAACAGATATTCAAGTGCATGGAGACATACAAAAATTCAGCTTAGTCTGTACACACAGTGTGGGCCACCAACACTGACGGATACTCCCTGGCCTTAAACCAGACACCAGTAAATGTTTTAGGAATACTAAAGAGACCATTTCAAGGTATGTTCATGAGGGGAATGATGACACAGGAGGCAGCTGTCCAGCACATTTTAAAGACCCTACGCACCCACAGGTGTTTGCACTTATTGCTTGATTAGACTTCTTCTCAGGGTCCTGTACAGACAGCGTTTGACTGACATTTCTGTTGCACCTGTTGAGGCGGGAAAATTTCCATCTTTATCATTCTTATTCGTGCGTTGAGTTAGATGACCTCACAGTGCTGCCCCCAACTTCAACCTGAGACGAGGTCTAATCACCCAGATGAAATGAAAACACCTGTGTGTAACCTTCAGGGCCCTTTAAGACTGTTTAAATGATTTTAATCTTTCCTATGTGTTGTGACCTGGTCGTGCACAATGCTACATGATTAGATATCGACTGTTCTGAATTCTTAGGATAGTCGTGGTGCATATCTGACATCATGAACAAGCTTCTTACCCATACACACACCTGAACATTAACACTGCAACCTGGCCCGGAACCTTATTTTCCTGCCCAGTGCTCATAGCTGCTGGTATATATCCTAAACACTTTCAACCTTTCACCACCAAATTAGATTCTCACCATATAACAAGTTCCAAATGATGGTTGGTCAACTGCCACAATAGCTGGTGGATCAGACAAAGATAAAGCACTACAGCGCTAATTTGCCAGCTATTGGATGGTGGCTGGAGTTGACTGCCCACTCTGTGTCCACAAATGTTTTGTTTCATCTTGCTCCACTCATGCTTGATCTTTTTGTGCAACAGGGCATGTGATTGTTCCCCATCCATTTCCATGTGGGGATTATTTTTACGTTTTGGTTCCTGATGATGTCCACAGTTTATATGTGGTCCCGTGTCAGCTGTTCTCAGCTGACGAGCACGCCCTCTTTCGCAGCGAGGCGCTGCCGGTGTACGTGGTCCTGCTCTAGTTCTTCATGGCTGGGGTGCCAGAGCCGCGACAGGATGCGCTCCATGTTCAGGGCATACATGGTGTGGGAGGGCATCACACCATGGTGAACCTACATCAGACAAATGTTTCAGAAAGATATTTAAGCATATAAAACTCTGATGGGGCAGGCCAGAAGTACGAATGTGAACAAATTCAGCGATAAGCAGCAAACATAGGGCTCCCTGCACAGTTCATCAATATGACCAATGACAACATTTTAAAATATCAGACAACAAACCAGCGATTAAGTACTAGGTCATCACTTATAAACAAGGTTATTAAAGCTCATTGACTTCTACACACTGGCTGACTAACGCTCTTTGATTATGAATGAGGTCATAGGTAGGAATTTCTATATATGAATATGTTTTCAGGATACGGTCTCTAGATTTAGTTATTCAATTGTACACTAGGCTTGCACCTAACAATTATTTTCTGTATTAATGATTTATACCATAAAGTGTCACAAAAGCAATTGTGAAAAATGCCAATTTCCTAAAGCTCAAGTTGATCTCTTCAAATAGCTTGTTTTGATCCAACCAACAGTCCAAAATCCAAAAATGATTAATGTACTGTTACTTAAGATTCAGGGTTCGTACAGCTTTTTCAGAGTAAAATTCAAGCACTTTCAAGGTACCTAAACCAAAAATTTCCAGACTCTCGAAGCTTTATCATCACATCTGAACTGTTACTATAAATGCCAGGAGACAACAAATACGATGGGACCGTTTCATTTCAAATATTAAAAATGTTTTGGTTCACATGAGTGATTGTGTTGATGATGAAACACCAGATTATGTTGGAATTCAAGCACATTCCTAACCTTGAAAACATTACGGTTAAAACTTATGAGTGTTTTAGCTTGGAATTAATCGACTGATCATCTCAGCTCTATTATGCCCACTTTTATCAATCACAACATAGTTTTAGATATAACTTGGGTATAATACTAGAAAATATCAAAAGAAATATTATCAAATCCTATGCTCCCATTTCCAAGGTACAACATGTCAGTTGGTACATGACCATGTTTAACCAAATCTGACTACTGCGGCACAATGCAGATGAAAATCCATTCGCCCACATGCTTGGGAATATCAAAGATCCATTTGATAAGCTTCATTTGGGTCGTTTCAAATGGCTAGGTGCTACTACAGTTGTTGAAGGTCCTGGGACTGGGAACATACTCGAGCACATTTCTCTTACCTGTAAAGCCTCCAGGAGATCAAACATGCTGATTGGAGGGAGCGGGGCGGGGAGCATTTCGGCAGAACAAGCCAGTAAGTGAACAGCTTGCTGCTCGGCCTCATCAGGTGATACTTGAGGTGGTGGGCCAGCAGGGAGAGAAGCACTTGGAGGGGGACTGAAAGAAAAAAGAAGTATAAATTACTACAGACTGAAAATGGGATCAGTATTTATACTACCCGTTAATTACAGCATCAATGGTTAACTGTACAGATTACTGTGTGGAGAGCAAAACAAAATAACACAAAGAGGATTTATGTCTACATTAACTTCATTCTTTAAAATAAAACCTGCACAATGTTTATCAGCTAGTACAGTTGTCCCTACCATTCAGTAACACTGTGGTAAGCAGCAAGGCTGTTTTTCAGATAAGGCTGCGGCATGACATCACTGCCAAAGGCATAGGGGAAATGACCATCTCGTAACCGATACGCCTTCCTCCGGGTGATTACAGCAGTCAGGACGTCTTTCAAGTGGTGCTGAAACAAATGACAGCACTAAGTCAAGCGTTTCTCAATTGTAGACATCATTAAAGACATTTTTCTCTTGAGGGCAATTACACTTTTATGAATTTCAAGAACAAAACTGACACATTTTTGGACAGAACCTGTTATCATCTGCTAAAGCATGATACATTGCCCTGTAAGTGTAACGTACAAAATTGTATTTTTGTTTTTACATATCTATATTTTTGCCTAAAAAAATAACAATTGGGGTCACTAACTCAGTTTTGTTCAAGATACAAAGTCAGGTATTGGTGTTGTCAATTTCACTGCACTTTTATGCTTTTTATGTGCATTTATATAATTTTATGTACAGATTAAAGTAAGTCGATATGGTCCAGTTCTGTGCATGGTACACAGTACTAGACCATCCACAGTACTGAAGCGTAGGTTGAGTATGCCCAGCACCAGCATTATTAAAAGAATTGTGGACCAACTGAACTCTTAGACACACATCTTTACATGGTTATATGTGTGCATACACACACAGTCATCAAATCACCCATACACAAAACCACTCATAACCTGATAGAAGGGATCATATGCCATACAGTTTGTAAAGCTCTTTTGGGCAAATTTCTAATTTGTGATTTTGGGCTGTATAAATAAAACTAACTTGACTGGACAGTTGCTACAAACCTCAACAGCATAGATCATGGTGCTGACGGCATCGTCTGTGATGTTATCCAGGCCCAGCTCAAAGGCCGTCACCATCATGCGGGCCTCCAACTGGCCCCGCGTGGGCAGCAGCAGAGTGTGGGCACTGAGACGTAGCTCCTCCTCCTCGCCTCCCACCTCCCGTGGACTGAAAGGCTGGGCGGCGCTCAGGGGGTTCTGAGGCTGGAAACGATGCTGAAGGCGCAAACGAGACATACAAACATCCAAATGATAGAGACAGTCAATTGTTCCAGCACCTGGCGATTAATTAGATCTCAAACACTGACCTTAAAAATATTTACACCCAGCCATTATTTGGGCATTTATCTTACTTGAAAATGTCAACATTGATTGATACCTTGAACATACCCAGTCTCTGCAGGGACAAATATGAGAATAAGTACTTACATCAAATTTCTGTCTTGAGGAACATTTCTTCTTCCCTTTTGGTTTGCCAGGCTTTGAGGCAGAGCCACCTTGCCACTGTAAAGGCCCTGCGCCCTCTAGAGGACAGTAAAAGAACACAACACAAGATGTATTGAAGACACAAAAATGGTTGATGCCACCTAAAAGAACATTTCCCTTTAGTGAAATAATAACAGTTTCCAATATTGATTGCCTCTAACTGGCTCTAGAGAAATTACCCACTAACAATGTGCTTATATGCAGTGGGTGGGAAGTGAAACTCTTTGATCACGGGCCATCTCACATTTTGTCCTTTGTCACATATACACTTTGAAATTTCATTACTAAATCAACAATGAAAACAATAACATCAATGTAACAAATAAACATATCTAATGAAGGTACAGGAACAGATTCTGGTACTGCACATTTGAAAAACACAGCTTTAACATAAACACAAGTGCATGCAAAGTTTCAAAGAAAAGATAATTATTTAACCAATCTTACCAGGTGTGGAGACAATGATCTGGCATCGAGTCAGAATGGCCAGGAGAAAATCATTGTGAACATGGACTGCAGAGGAAAAAGGAGGGAAATTCAAAATAAAGCAACATTTTTTCAAATTGCATCAATGTTTCAACATAAACAATATAAAGCATTTTTTTCTTGATTAAGTTACTAACCATTTTCCTGTGCCAACAGACGACGTGCCTCAATGTCAAACTCCTCCTTGCTGATCTTTTGTTTGAACCATAGCTTCAGGTTTGCCCAGTAACTGCGTGGAAAGACAACAAACAGAAAACATCAATACAGGACAAATCTTACTCCAAGAGTTAAAGTGCATTCACAACATTGCTTTCATTTCATAACTAACCCTATGCTGGACATAACGTAGCCTTCTCATCTCGTTATGTGTTTAAGAGTTTAGACTTAGAGCATCAACAGCTTCAAACAAGTACCTAAAGAAATGAATGAAACATTTCGCCTTTTTTCTTTTATCCTCTTTTCTTCTCACTTAACACTAACTCAAGCTAGCTACACATTCAAATATATTCATCTGTATTCATACAAACCTACCAAAACGAGAGTATATATGTAGCCGATGCAATTCAACACGTGTGGAGATAAAGTTATACTTCACGTTTGCTGTTTGTATCAACTTCCTCCTGGGAGCACCTAATAAATAAATACTGAATAACTACAAAAAGATTGGCTCATTGATAACTGTTGCTGAGGAGAAATGCTGCAAACATTAGCAAGTGCTAGCAAGCTGCTAATTTGCGCATAGCTAGCTAATGGCAAATATGACTCGGCGATTCAGCGGCAAACCAAGGAGTGGGATAGAAAACCAACACCACAAACAAAGAATACACACAAACAACATGGCTTTACTTACTGCTTGACATTGTCGCCAATTGCATCGGTTAAATTTTTCTTTGCAATCTCAAGCTCGCTAGCATGAGCTGCCATGGTGCTCGTCAAGTCCTACACCGACGTCATCATCCGGCGACACCAAATAATGTTTCCTTTTTTTGTCTATAAACTTTACTGTAGCAAGTAAGTTTTCATTGACAGGATGAAAAGTAACATAACATAACAAGTAATGTTATCATTAACTTTACCAAAAAATACTTAAATATTACGTATTTAATAAAATCAAATATATATATAAAACAATGATAAATAATAGCTGTAGGGGGCGCTGTAAAATCCAAACATATGGCTTCTTTCAGAAAATGTTTATTTCGATCAAATCTTCACACAAACGCATAGCAGATAGATATTAATTTCAATACAAACATGCATTTTAATTTTAATTGGACTATCTATCTTTAGATGCCTAATATTATATAAAACTACTCGTTCCTCTTTCCTTTGTCCACATCAGAGCACATTTGTTTGTGCGAGTGAAATGCTTATAAAGGTTGTCAGACATGTGTTTTTCTTCTACGACAAACCACTCATCCTAAGTATTAAGAGTCTGTCTTACCTGTCTTGACATCTACCGCAGAGACCATGGTCTGGTTAGGTAACTACTCCACCACTAGATGGTAGCCTATCATAGTAGGCCTATGACTTAAATTCTGCAAAGCCCAGTTCACTTACATCTTGGTGCAGAAGAGCTGAATAAAAAGAGGAATTAGACCAGTGCATTTGAAATTTTACATGTTTTATCAAATTGTCAACACATAACAGTAGCAAAGGTGCATTTTACCCCAAAAATGCAGCGCAGTGTCAAGTTCCATTCCAAGGCAGGAAGCAAGGGCATATCCGTCTTTTGCAAGCTGCTCAGCTTGTGTTTTCAAGGCAGAATTGCCTGTTTTGTTGCTCATTATTTTTTAGATTGAGCATGTTTAGTTCCAAAACATGATGTGAGCTGAAATGGCACCATGGGCTCACTGGAGTCTGAGCTGATGTGTACAAAGTATGGCTGTAGGGTCGATCAATGCCAAGAATGTCACCAGAGAAAACATTTTGCAACAAAGAAAGAATAAATCTAAAAGTTTAATTTGTCCCCCCTTCCCAGCTCTAGGTATGTATTATTAATGTTCATTTTTAATGATCTTCCAACTTTTTACTGCTCAGTAAAGTTGATGTAAAGGGGATTTTTTGGTTCACTAACTCCAGAAATACTACTTTTAATGATCTTAGTAACCTTCTTCCAACACAAAGCCGGCTGCCAGAATCTGAGTAGTTTTAATAAAATTGGAGAAAGCTGTCATTTAAAAAAAGTATCACATCCCATTATAACCACTGGAATTCCTGCCCCATTCAAAAGTCACTCACATCTGCAGCTACTTTAGAGTGCAGCAGCTAAAATGTGAACTACTGCTAAATGAAAAGATCAGTGTATTTCCTGTTCTATCATCTAACCGTGGTAGTAGAGTTACCAGTTCAATTCAGAACTGGTGGAAAAAATTTACTAATCACATTTAAACTACATCCAAGGTTTGGCTACAGCAGGACTTACATTTTTAATTTAATTTGACTATCCCTTGGAGTGGGCTCAGTTTAGCTTGAGACATCAAGTCATGAATATCCTTCCAAAAAAAACTTTCTTTAATTTATGTAAAGATTTACTATCTTTTTGTATCCTTTTTTTGTGCTATTATTTCTTACAGTTCTTTCAACAGAATGTGATTTCGGATTGTTTTTAAGCAAATCAATAAAACTGATACCACAAACTATTTTCATTGTTGTTATTTTTTAGTTATGTAGAATTTATTGTTAGCAACTAAAAGAAAATATGAGAATTGGTGCTACTGCTGTTAGTCTTTTTAAAAAAATTCTCCACTGAACTGGATGTAAAACATTTCTGTGGTTTCTTCTGTTGCCCTTGTGGCTCTTTGGCTCATGCCTCTCAGGTTTAGGCTGGGAGGCCCTTTTGTTTTTCACTGTTTTAACTACGATGTAAAAACACTTGAGTAGTCAGGGCGATCGCTACTTTGGCTCTGTCTCCCCAGGCGGCCATGAAGCCTTAAACAGACCTCCTTGACTCACGCCATTCATCACAATAAGTGAAATCCAGAATGCATAGCCTACAGTTAACGGTCATACTGTGCACTATTAGTGTGTCCTCCAGTTCAGTACTAATGCTGACTCCACAGTGTTCTGGGGCCATGCTTCTTCACAAAGGAGATCACTTTCATAAGGGATTTCAAGGTTTGAGTCTAGAATAAACATGCTATTCATGCCAACCACATGAACAATGAAAACCATCTGAATTTTTGGTCACTAATAGATGTATTTAACAGACTACATATCTATTAATAGGCAGCTGAAACTCGAGGAGCACACTTCTCATGGCTGAAATGTTCCTTTGTTTGTTATCTCTGGGTTGCTTAGAGCTAAGATGAGGGCTTAGATTGACTTCTTTCTGTCAGAAAATAAATAAATCTCATTTCCACAATCTCAGCATTCGCTTGTGTGCTTCACAGATAAATGAAATATCAGTCTACTGTATGTTTTAGACTAATAAGGGAGAGTGGAAACTGCAGCTGTCTGCAGTTCAGTTAGCCTCCCCAGATCCCTCCAAATGATCATCCATCTTAAACAAGTGTCTGTTAAGCTCTAAATCAAAAGGGCACTTAGAAACAGGCTTAGCTATGGAGTTGTCCCAGTAAGGGCAAAAATTAGTCATGGTGCTTATTTTCAAAGAAAACAGCTCCACATCCTGTCTGTTGATTTGCTGGTTGACAGTAACTGAGCTTTTGAGGGCTAATGAGTCACTCTCACGGACATTCCTCCAACAGCAGATGTCTTTCAGCAAACAGCAGTACAGCCAGCTTCTTCCAGAAATCTTCCGAGCCTGGTGCCATTTTGGTGGTGAAATTCATAGACAGCGAAGCTTCACTCAGTGACAAAGAGGGCTTTCACCTCTGAAACCTGCAGCAGTTCTCAGAGGACCACACTGCAGCAGTGCTCGGCCATCCCCAGTCTGTTGGCCAGGTATTCGAGGTGGTAAAGGCCTGAGTGTGGTCCCCTCGCCAGAGCCAAGGATGTCACCTTCTCTGTTCCAACGTCTGCGCAGGAGTTTGGTTTTTGTGGACTAATCATGCATTTCCATACCCCCATGAGGCTGTTGAAAATGTGAGGGTTCAGTGTGTGGTGGGCAGAGTTATTGGAAGACTTCATTTACTGCTCCTGTGGTGACGGAGCATCTCACACTTGCAGTCTGTGGGGTTGTTAGGCTGGACGTTTGAGAGGCAGGCTTGTGACAGGAAGGTGGCCCTGTCACAAAACAGGGGGTTGGGTTTAAAGAACAAGTGTGCTCAGATGGCTGGCTGTTCAATAGAAGTCTTGGAAGAGAGTGTCTGAGCTTGCACTTGACCTTTTCAGCTGTGTACAGAGAAAGGGCTTGTGTGGGTTGATGGGGCACTTTCTCATACACATAGACTTAGATTGGATTTGTGCTTAAATTAATAGTTTGACATTTTGGGAAATGCACATGTTTTTGCCATCAGTGAGATGAAAAGATCAGTACCACTGTCATGTCTGTACGCTGGATATGAAGTAAGCAGGCGGTTAGCTCACGTTAGCATAAACAGCTAGCTAGGGTCTATCCAAAGTAAAAAAAATCCACCAACCATTACCTCTAAAGCTCACTAATTAACACATTATATCTCATTTGTTTAATCTGTACATAAACCAAACTGACAACTTACTAACAAGTTGTGGTTTTAGGGGGTTTTATGTGTTGGACTATTTTTTTGGACGCAGTGACATAGGTGTTAAGTTCCAACATGTAACGACCCGTAAAACCACAACTCGTCATTTTACATGTTTTTTTTCTGTCAGGATAAAACAGAATGAATGTTAATTAGAGAGCTTTAGTGGTACTGGTAGGGTGATTTTTTAAACTTTGAACAGAGCCAGGCAAGCTGGGTCTGCTTCCAGTCCTTTTTGCTAACATAAGCATGACTGAAAGAAAATAAGCACATTTCCCAAAATGTCAAACTATTCAAATCTAATCCTAGTGTACGCGTATGAGCATAGATAGCTATTCCAGTTTTTGCGCTAAGCTAAGCTAAGCTAAGCGCCTGCTGGCTGTAACTTTATATTTACAGCACAGACATGAGAATGGTATGGATCTTCTCATCTAACTCTCTGCAAAACAAAGCATATTCCCAAAATGTCAACCTATTGCTTTAAAATAAAAAATATCACAAACATGCAAGTAGACACAAACTCTATTAATGTAGGTTAATGCTTCCCTCAGGAAACAGAAGTTTGATGGTTATGATGTGGAACAAAAAGAATAGACAGACAAAGGAGTCATGTAGTTCAGATTGTGAGCCAGACTTGAATTGATGACTTGCCCTTACCCAGTCATCCACAGAAATGTGTTAACACTTGAAACGAGATGTCTCTGCGATGTAGTCATCTGCCTCCTCGCAACTTTTTCACACCAACACAAAGCACACACAGCCACGCACATTTAAGAGACAACTCTTATTACTGTTAAACGCGATTGTGCTTCATAAATTCATTTGGGAAAACATCTTGCACTTCCTTCCATAAATTCACACTATCTGTTGGAATTAGTTGTAAAGACAACAACATTTCATCTGCATGGCTCACACCCACAAGATAAGTTTGGAATGTGCATGTAATCATAGCAAAGACTAAAAACTAACAAGTCATGCACTAATTATGACTTGGTTAACAGTATAAATCAGCATGGGACATGAAATGAGTTCCTTTGAATCCAAATGAACACGAATGTGCCCTGATGTGACCCTAAATGTTCTCCATTTATTGACTGTTAGTTGTGTAACATTGTTCTGCCAAGTATTGTGACTCATTGGTTTCAGCTTTTATTGCCGTTAATTTTAACATTATAATGACGTTTTTATTTGACGCTGCTTTTTTACATGTTCATAAACATGTTTCCATGTCCAGCTGGGTTTGACCGGTATCCTGGCTTTGTGTGTTGTTGCTTCATAAAAGTTTGTTAAAGGGATGGGTGTGAGGTCCATTGTGGTCAATAAGAAAAAACAGCTCAATAAGAGAGTCTGTTTTGGGCTCAGAGACCAAAGACTGTTGGATGCAGTGCTGTTGTTCAAAGCAGACCCACCACTTCAAACCCCCCCTGCTCCCTCTCCTCTGAGATGGTTTTCCCAAAAGGATGCCGCTTTGCTTCCATACCGGTGATTACAGACTGCAGGCACCCATGACTTTGTCAGTGAAAGATATTTTTACGAAAACATACAGTTCAAGCACTTTTGTGCGGAAAGAATGTAAATTTCTCTGTATTTTTAAGGAAGAGGGGGGGAAAAATAACTTGGAAATTTGGACCGATTCCATCCCAGTTCATCCCCTGCCCTCCCTCCTCCCTCCTCTCTTTTTCTTTCTCCATCCTGTCTGGCTTTCAGCAATGTGTTTCTCGTTGTCTGTCCCATTGCCTATAACTCTCAGCGCTTGGTCGGCATATTTTTCGTGCTCGAAAACCACTCAAAACAGAACGTAATTGCATCTTTTTTTCTCTCTCAACACTGCTTGTTTTTCCCAGAATCATACTGAAATTTAATCAACAGCCAAATGACAAAAACATATAACAACAATTTCCATACGTGCAAGCACACTTTGAGAATGATTGTCATATATACAGTGGAGGATATTAGTTCTATTTTCTGTAGGATCATTTACTGTTCCATCAGGACACCTGGCCCTTTTCACTGTTATGATAAGTTAATCGTACACATAAATTATCGTTTCTGGTCATCTGCACCTGGACAAAGTAGTTTAACATACAGTATAAAGGTCATTTTAAGTGTAGGGAGAAAAAATAAAATCAGTACTGTTTTTGTGTAATCAAATGTACATAAAACATGTATTTAAACCACCTTCCTTTGTCCAACTCCTTAAGGTGTTGGTCTTCTCAGATCTGGAAGTGGATACAGAGTCTAAATAAATCTATATAGGTATTAACAAAATGTATTTTCCAGCTTCCAGCAACTATAGCACAAGTTAAATACCATGTATGAATGTTTCCCCCCCCACACGATTATCTTGGCGAGGTAGGAAGAACTGCATTTAGATCATGTGACGCTAAAGCTTATGAATTAAATCAATACCAGTGAAGTTCTGTAAGGATGTGGTGCCTCCTCTCCACGGGGTGACCTAGTATGAGTAATGAGTAACACTGCGGTCTCTTAATCAGATAGACAGCTTGCATTACTTAGCTGCAAAATTTTGGCAGTTAATTTCCTTCACCATCCTATGTATTTGTAGCTGCATGGTTTACTATAAATAGTAACACCCCCTACATCACTCTATGTGTGCATCTATTATGATATAAAGAGAACAAGGTTCACGCAGAGTCCATGTCTGTTATGGGGGGCAGTTCAAGTCACTACTGATGGTTGGTAATCTCCATTGGTGTAGTTCTTTTTTCTGGGATCAACCAGTTACTGATAACATATATAAAGTCACACTTTAGAATGAGGTTCAAGTTTGCCCTGGCCTCCATAGCTGCCCCTGTACCAGCCTGGCTTACAGTATCTCCTCAGTCTATGGGCCTGATCATCATGCGGACAGACTTCATAGAGTAGAAGCCTCCGCCATAGTCAGCCCAGAAGATCCCATCTTGGAATTTGCTGCGGTAGACGCCTCCAGTGTACCAGACACCGTTAAGATTGGCTTGGCCGCAAGCGTTGTACCACCAGCCTCCTTTATGGAAATGGGCACAGTTACCTGTTGTGGGGAAACAGGAAGGGTGATGATTAGCTCACAGCGATATACAGAAAAGTGGCAGAGGCGATGTCGTGCAATTTGTTCGTTCCAGTGGGTCATCACCACTATCTATTTACAATGGGATGCGAGTGAATTGACATAAGGCATTGCGGGATTCCAGACAACGTGGGACTGATACAGCGTTCAACTGGTCTTCACGTAAGGTTCAATCTGCAATCCACCAGTTTGAGAAAACCCCATTTCAAGAATGTGTTATATTTTTTTATTAGACTACCTTGAGGGTGCCTGATTTTGACCAATACTTTACTGTATATCCATTTTGCTATATAGGATGTGAAAACTTGGTCATAAAATTAAAAGAGAGGCTTGAAATTTCAATAAAATATCATGATGCACTTCAGAGGAGACTATATGCTACAAGAGCACAAAGGGACCCCATGTCATCTACCTGAGAAGGCATCCTTGTCTCGATCCAGAGTAGTGAACTGTTTGCCGTTGTGACTGCTCAGGGAGTCCCCGGCGTTGCCCTGATAGGTGCCCAGGCGCAGGCGGAAACCCTCGCTCTCAGGCTCTAGATGAAAGCTGCTATACTGAGCGTAGACCTTCTTGCCCATCCAGTCCTCCAGCTCCACCAGCAGCTTGTAGTCCCCCTGCCTCCCCAGGTTGTAGATGCCTTCCAGACCGAGCCAATATTCCCCATCTATGTTGCCAAAGCCGCTCTGAGTCAAAGGAAGATTAAAAGGAAAGTCACAGAAAGATCACAGAAAATAATGCGCATTGTTTTTTATGTGGTAGCCGAAGGAGTTTAGAAACATGAGGAACATAAAACCCCCTTGTGGATGAGGCTGTGGGATTGTAACAGAACAAATGAGAATTTTCTTTTTGATGATGTTTTGGTCATGGTTCTGTAGTTAAGATAAACTTATGAAACTACAAAAGAAAAACAAAACTGTGGCAAAAGACTGCCACCCTGTCTTTAAAATTCCTAAGAAAGACATGTAGAGTTTATGCAGGAAAATGAACATCCATCTTCAGGATGCTGGTTCATCGTTCAAACGCCACAGATCTCTTGGATCACGGCTAATGCCGAAACTGGCCTGGGTGCTTGTGTTGAATAACCGCGAGCAATCTACGTCTGGCCATGCGCCTCCAGAACACTTCACTTGGTAGAGAGGTTGAGGTTTGTGATTGTGGATTAGCTGGGTGAGCCAGCAGATGATGAATGATGTAGGGTTTCAGTACGGAGCCTCCTCTCTGGTGCTATGTGTGTGTGTACATGTGGTGGCTTTGTGGGAGAGCGCAGAGGCAAATCAATGTTGAAGAGAGCAATTTAGCTTCCAGTTACACATGCACAAACCTGGCCGGGCTGAATGGAACACTGGATCGCCGAGGCTGCCAGCAGCGATATACTCCATCTCATTCTCACAGAGCTTTGATGAGAGGGTCTATATGGTGTGGTGTAATAAGCCAACCAGCCATCCATCCAGGAAGGCACCATAGTAGTAGCGGTTATGGAAAGAAACGCCTGCAGATTGAGCTGTGGAACATACCTTCCTAGTGGGCCATCTAATGTTTCATAATGGGAATCTCAAACTAAATGACCTCGGACAAATAGTGCTGCTGACAGGGTGTTATATTTTACAGTAAGTGAAAACACAAGGATTCTGGCCCAGGAAATAGTCCGAAAGACCCCTGAAGGTTCCTCTACATGGGTCATATAACGGCACCCATGTTGTCTCTGGATGAGCCAAATATTCTGGTTGGTTCAAGAGAGGAGAAAGAAAAATAAGACGGACAGGGCAGGGGAAGTGTCACTGTCATCACCTTGTAGTTATCCCAGTTCCTGAAGAAGTTAATGGATCCGTCTCTCCTGCTCTGGATAACGGTCCAGCCCCCGTTGTCTATATCCTGTTCGCACCAGGCCTGCACTGGCCTCTCTGCTTCGTCTGGTTTGATCAGGTACATGCCGCTGGTGCTGTGGCCAGCTTCCTGCGCTTCGAGACAGTCTCTGAACGGGCCTGAAGGAAAGAACAACAAGAGAGGGAGGCAGGTGATAAGAAATGAATGGACCAGCTGGAAATTAGACAAAGTGTGTAACAGCTAAATAGTTGTAAAACATTAACATAAGGTTTTCTTTTAGGAAAACAACTGCCAACCTTCACCCCCCAACCCCAAACAAAAAGAAAAAAAATCTGTTTAGACAATTTATGTTTGGACTATGTAGGCTACAGGGCATCTAAGCTAGGCTTGTTAGCTTTTGGAGGATTAGCTACTTTATCTGGTGTTACTTTGTTCCTCCATTATGATTAAATTTAGATACTGCCTGATTTATGTGGTATAACAATCTCAATTACTAAGATGTTGGAGCATCAGAATTGATTTTACAGTTGCATGAAACAGGTCGGGAAAAAGTTGGTAAATTAGCTTTAGCTGAGGCTAGTCTAGCTAGGTTGCAGCCTCTGTCACTGCAGTTTTTACCTCAGTTTTGTAGTGTACAATTTTGGAAATTACACATATCTATGGCATTAAAAATGTATATGGTTAAACATATGTCAAAAAGTGCCAGTCAGAGCACTGAGACAACAACATGAGTGCCATGAGTTTACACAATGAGGAAACATTGATATCACTGTCTGACAGAAGGTAAAATAAGTAGGAAAAAACAGTAAACAAGAACAAAATCACACAAGCAGACAGAGTAATACAAAACACATTATCCAAGTCTGCAAAGATGTTTACTATGTCTTCCAAGAGCAGCAGAGGAGAATGGGTCAAATTAAGTTTGTTTCATTTGTGGTCAAAAAACCAAAATGGATATCTTGTTATCCCATTGTACAAGTGACTAACGCCTTCTCTCAAGGTAATTCAATATTCTCATTACAAGATTTTTAATTAATAGCACATGTAGCAGTGAGTTTATTTAAAGGGCGAATTAACCCTCTCCTGGCTAATAAAATAATAATAATAATGTAAAGGTGTAGTGCATTCACTTCATGAAGTATACCAGAAGTGCCTCTACTTTGTGGTTTGCAGGAGCCTATCATGCCAGCCTGGGTTTTGTCTACGTCTCACATGCAATGGAACAGTCTTGTAAAGGATCATTTTCATACACAGCTGCACTGAAATCCTACACACTTTATTATTCTTGGGTGAGGGCGATCTAAATGTGTCAGGAATTTCTGTTGATGAGCAAAATCGCACTGGTTAGGTCTGTCTTTGCTTTGCTTTAAGTCCCCTGCCTCAATTGAGACGTTACAACATTTTTTTTTCCACCCTGGTTTGTGTTCTTTCTGTTGAGCAGGGAGCAGAGTTCCAGCTGAATCTGCAAATCTTTAACCTTTGAAAATGAGGCCACTGGCCCACCTGCAGCTGTATTCAAAGTCAGTGATTATTATGTTGTTATGGTTGGCCTACAAAGTCATGACTGCTATAAATGTTGCCATGACTGTTTTGGATTTTCGTGACTGAATCAATGAATAAATGAATGAAAATTAATGAAGAGATGGATGGATTAATGGATGGATCACTCACTAATTCATTCCCTCACTCACCTTCAGCACTGAAGTTTCTCTGTGGAGGTTTCTGAACTTCCAGGGTGCCACTTGTGGGTGACGGCCCAGAGCGAGAGCCCCTTTCTCGGGCAAACCCTCGGGTATTGTCCCTCTGGATCTCATTGGTGAAACGTGGCACATTAACAGGAATGTTCTCAGGCACCACCTGCACAAGCGGAGGTCCCATGGGTGACTGCTCATGCCTGCGGCTGTACACCTGCATACAACGCTCCTCCAGTGCCCCAATGAGGACTGACTGGTTGTTCACTACTGCGGATAAGGCAGCATATTTTGCCTCCAGTTCCCTGTACCTGGAGGCCAAGCGCAGTGACTCTGTGGTGGCGTTGAGGATGCGTGTCTCCAGCTGTGCCAGCTCCAGCGAGTTGTCCCTCTTCCTGATGATCTCGTGCAGCAGCTGCATGTAGAGCTGGGTCACTCTGGAGTTCATGTTCCTGCTCTCTTTCCTCAACAGCTTCATCTCATTCACCAAGTTGCCGTCCACATCCACCACCAGCTTCAAAGTCTCCATCTCCCGACGCTGCTTTGACAGGAGGTCGCGCACCGCAGCCACATCCAAGCGTGTCACTCGGTCCTTGTCGTTTGAATAACCGCGGGCGGCACAGATGGGTCCTGTGATCTTCTGCTCAGGGACCAGGAAGGTGTAGGAGCACTTCTTGCCTTCTCCGTTGGCCTCTGGAGCTCTTCGTATCCGGGAGAGGATGGGGTTCTTGGTGAGGGCTTGACTGTTGCTCCAGAAAGACAGACCAAATAGAATAAATAGACTCCATGTTCCAGGTCCCATGGTTCCTCCTCTCTTTATCACCAAACAAGCTAAAGATCTATAAAAAGGAATGAGAAGTGTAGACCATTTTACTTTGGTGGTTGGTGTTATTCTATATTACACTTATTGTCAATAAATCCCATAGAAGACCATAACCAACAATGTAAGCATACATTGCTAACATACAATGTATGTATGTTAGCAACATGGCTCTAGGGATGACAATGTCACTTTGTCGGTCAGTCGGTCTGTCGGTCCACCACTTTGGTCCAGAGTGAAATATCTCAGAATTTAAATTTGTCCAATATTTTGGTTTATAACAAAATACTTATACAACCAATGATAATCAGCCTCAGCTGTAGCCTACTTTGTCTTTTGTGTTAGTTAGGATGTGCTAAACTATGATGTGAGCATGATAAACATTATCCCTGCTCACCATCAGCATTTTAGCATTGCCATTGTGAACATGTTAGCATCTTGATGTTAGCATTTAGCTCAAAGCACAGCCTCACAGAGCTGCTAACATGACTGTAGACTTTTAGTATTGTTAAAAAAAAGCACAGTTACGTTTTTGGACAAGAGTGGAGGTCTACTGTATGGCACAGAGGATTATGCCATATCAGGCTTTGGCTACACCTCATACTTGTTAGTAGGATGAATTCATTGTTGGCTGTGCTCTTTCCATTGCCTTTGTTGACGAAAAGAAAAATATTGAATATCACTTATTTTCTAATTTGGTCCAAGTATTTATATGAAAAAGTTTCCTTTAAATTACCACTCATTTTGTACTTTTTGTTTAATTTCCTACCAGATATTTTCTTTTCTCTTCTAATCCAATATAATCCAATATAACCACTTTGCCTGCAAACCATACATAGTCAAGGAGCATATGTTGGCATGATACAGGAGTCAAGACTCAATACAAGAGTCTTGCTTAATTATGAAGTAAGTTAGCATTACAATTTAAGTGAAAACTAGCAGACTGTGGCAAAGGTACAGCTGGTTTCACACATCAAGTACTGCAGACAGTCCTGCCCTTGGCAAGATGGGCCTTCTGGTACACTTCTGGTGGAGTAAGAGCAGTGTCACCCACCCACCATGAATCTGTTATCGTAGCTCATATTTTTAATACATTCCCTCATGGATTCTCTTTCATTACAGCCCTTACCACATCTGTATCAGGTGTCTGGATGTGTGCAAGTGCTGGGATCTGTTTTTCATATTTCTGTAGATCTCCTGGCTCAGACCTTCCATGAACCTTCCCCTATAGCCTTTCAGCGTACCTGCACTGGCTCATGTGGAGAATTAGCATGTTAAAAAAATGAAATATGTGGCAGAAAATAGAGTTAATGTGGCCATGGGTGACACTGAATCACTGAGGTGTTGAATGGCATATATCAGTAATGAGCAAAATGGTAGAAGCCAGCAGGCAGTTATCACTGCGCCTCACTGACTCATTTTAACTTCCCCCATTTCTGCCTGGCTAGTACAAAACAGATAAATTTGAATTTGGTGAGGAATAAAAGAAACTGATGTGTTTGAGGAGCAGCAGGGGGAGCAGGAATTCCTGATTTATGAGTAATGTTTTCTGGAGTCTATTTTTGGAAGGGAAGCTTGTGTTTTGATCTTATTGGTTTTGACAGCACAACGGATGGAGCAGGGGTGGGTGACGTTCAAAAATGCATGCTAAGTGAAAGAACCCTCCTTCCATATTCAATAGCAAGGCTTGGATCTGGAAGTGGGGCTAATGGTAAGCCAAGTCCAGGCGGATTTTGGCACTAGGGGCCAAATCCAACCTGAAGACAGGCTGGTGGATATGTCCAATGAGGTTAAGTAACCTTCATCTAACACTTCTGACAGGCACACATTATGACCCACTTCATATCATCAAAACAAATCTGCCAGAGAATTTTAACAGATGCCAAAGAAGCAGAATTAAGAGTCCAAGACAGAGACATCAGGGGCTTTGAATCATTTCTGTGGTCTCTTGATGTTTAGTTGCACTGAAGAGTCCTGACCACAGTTAATGGGACAGATCCCAGAGCATTACCTAAGCTCAGACTGCTGCTGCTGCATTGTCAAAGGAAAAAACAAGCTTGCCTCTAGGGAACTATATAGTATTAAGTTTTTGTGTTTTCATAAAGCACAATGACTTATTGATAGAAAGAAAGTGTCTGAACCAACATTAATTTTTGATAACTGGCCTAAAAATTCAGCAGCACAATGAAATGCCCAGAAGCCTGTATTTTAGCTTTAGCATATGGAACAAGCTGCAGTTTGTTTTGTCATAGATTATAAACCATCTGAGGGCAAAGGAAAAGGCACTTTAAGGAAAACGGGCCATGTGTCAGAGCTCAGAAACACCTTGGCACTGTCAGGCAGTTATTATTACCCAGAGAGGACTTTATCCTGTCTTTCCATAATCACAGGTCATCCTTCAATAGCTTCAATAGCTCAGTCTCAGCAACTGGCCCGTCTGCACGTCTCCAACCCCACAATATGAATCTCACAGGCCCCGGCCTGTCAGGAGTGACAGTGTTTACACAGAGGCTCCTCAGCCAGGGCTGGGAATCTCATCGGCCAGATATTACCACCAGGTTTCTCTCTGTCGTTCACACCCTGCTGGTCTTCATCAAGTCAGCCGCAGCAGCCACGTTTTTTTTGTTGACTTATTAAACGGGTATTTTCTCCTCTCCTCGCTCAGAGGCAGACCTGACCAGATCCAGCCACCTCATCTATATTAATGCAGTCCTTGCAACCAGACAGGTCAAACTTTGTGGTGGCTGGTTTTCTCAGCCCAGAGGAACATTTGTGCCAATCGGCACACTGACTCTAAGTGGTGCCACTGAGCTCTAACTGTCTACTGGTAAGCTCCCCAGTTAAAAGATTTTCTTTGACATTAAAGCCCTCAAAAAGCTTATCCCTGGGAATACCGCCACTGCATGCCTTAATTTCTCTCCAACTTTATTTCAACATACAGCATGAATATATTGCAAAAGAGACAATTTTCTAGTCTAACTTTGTTGTGGCTTTTGCTCTGGGCCAGCAGATTTTTAGGGCTGTGCCAATTAGCCCACAGGATATTCTGATGGTGCCACTGATTAGGTCCGTCTGCTGAGGGGACGACATGATGCATGAGCTTTGTACATGGTGAGTATGATCATGGGGTTTACACCAGATGTACATTTCAGAACAAATATAAACTACTTAAAAATGCTCAAATGGCTACTTTAATTTCAACATTTTACAGTCACTCCCCAGTTCTTTATGAAGAGTCACAGATGTCTAAAATTTCAATCTAACTTTAATGTTCTATATTACCTTTACTTTTATCAGTAAATTGCAATTTGTTATTCATGGTGATGACAGGGGAAATTTGGGAATACTTTCCAAAGCATAAAAAAAACACACAAATGTCATGTTCATTTTATAAACAACCTGATCACAGAAATAATAAAATAAACATCTTGCCTGTGTCAGTGAGTTCAGTCAGCGGTCCAGGAGGTGCAGTCAAGACCCAGCTTGGTGTCTCAGATGTGTTCCCTATGCAGGTTCATGCTCTCCATTCTCCTCCTCTCACTCTCAGTCTCCCTCTGTCTTTGCTCTCATTGAGAAGGAAGGCCTGCACACTGCTATGGCACAAGCAAACACTGTCCACTAGGAGAACAGTAGAGGGTGGTCCATATACAGAAAGAGGGAGGCTGATGGTGTGATTTTTCTCTGTAGTTGGAGCAGAGGGAAGACTTGGCCCTGCCTTCCTGCTCTAAAGTTTAGGAAGAAAGGAAGGACCCCTCCTAATCTAAGGTTTCACCACTGATGAAAAAACTAAGCAGTGAATCCGATTGGCTGGGAGTCAGCAAAAGTGGTGAAGACACACTGAAAATCAGTCTAGCTGTCATCACTTAATAACTCTCATAAGGTCTTGTTTACAATGTAACATTGTTGCCCACACACACTGTGTCTTGTAGAAGTTGATGACATGCACGTAAACTCTCTTTTTCTTTCTTTTACACACACACACACACACACATCTGTCAGCATCATACTATTTCTCATAGTCTACTCACTCCTCCTCACAAAGCTGTTTCCTATCAGCTCTAATCAAATGACAGTGATTCTGGCGATCCAGTAGCTTTAGCACAATAATAGAAGGTCTGTTTTGGATGTGGGCGCTTCTCTTGTGTTTGCTCCGCATTTGGGACGTGTGCGTCTCTTGCGGCAATCCTAAGAGCCATTGGCAGCTGTGTTTATTTGGTTATGAGGACAATGTGCAGAGGGCTTTGCAGACAGAAAGAACTCCCCCTCAGCTAAATGTTTTGGATTGAGGAGGAAGAACAGGCTTTGATGCATGGGGCTTCTCTGCGTGGGGAGACATACTTCAGCATGTGGGAGGACAGATTTGCTTATAAGCCATTGAGGCAGGACATTCATAATGTGGGAGTGCATGTGTGTGGGTGCTTGCGTGTGACCCGTACATGTATGAGAACATATCTAGTGTGATTGAGAGTGTGTGTCTCTTAGGTGGTCGGCTGTATATAATAGAGGTCGCCCAGTTTAAATAAATGATAATAGAAGAACGTGCTTGGAGGAAGCTGTTACTTAAAGAAGCTAAGAAACACATTTTGTGCTAATTAAATCCATGCCCGGAAATCTGTATGTGTATCTGTACCACATTTAACAAGCCCAGATCAGTGTTTCCCAACCTGGGGGTCGGGCCCACCTAAAGGGTCCTAAGATAAATCTGAGGGGTCCTAAGGGAATAAAAGAAAGAAAGACAAAATCTCTTTTACACAAAATTATGTTTCATTTTCTGACTTTTGACACATTTTTGTTTTTGTGAAATGTGGGATATTTCCACCTCTTCAACCATCTAATAATTAAACAATCCGAGCAGAAAAAATCTCTCCCAGTGTGTCTTTTTTAAAAACCTTCCATGCTTCATTCGTGCCATGATTCAGCAAGGCATGGTCCACTTCATGTAGGTGTACAGGATGAGGTGCCCCCTTTTGTATCCCCTGTCCTTAGAAAGTCAGTTTATGTCACTGTGGATAGTTTTTTTTTTCCATGTACAAAATGGAGTTTGTTTAGTATTGAAAAGGTCACATTTCACTCTAACAAAAAAGCTGTCACACTGATTAAAAGTTAAACTCCAGCTCTCTCTGAGCCCCTCCTTGTGGCTAAACGAGTTTATTACCACCTCCACAGGACACAACAGCTGTTGCTGGTCTATTGCTTTAATCCTAAATAGAAACACTACCAGCATGAATGTGCAAGATAGATAGATAGATAGATAGTAGATAGGAGTTAAAAGTCGAAGAAATAAGGCTTAAAACTCTATGACGTCATGCGTAGGCTATTGACCAATAGGAGGCGGGCAGCCTGTGACAGCTGATACTCGACGGTCAACAGCAACGACTGTAATCAAAGCAGAAGATTCATAACTTTTCTTTGATTTAAATGGGAGAAATTAATTAAAATAATGAGGTCTTTTCATTTAAGAATTTGCAGAACGACGTGATATTTTTTTTTATTTTCCTGCCAAGTGTTTACTTTTCCAGCATGGTGAGTTTGACCCCGTCCCCGTCCTATAAAATGTTGCCAGTGTTTTATTTTTGTGAGCTTCGTGTGTCGGTGACAAACTTCGCTTTAACCTACACACCGCGCTGTAGGACCAATTGCATTTGTCCCCATGCCCTACAGATACCGGTTGGATTAGGTGATTTAAACGGGCTTTACTTGTGTGCAGTGCCGCATATGTTGCGGATAAAATTAGACTCCTGCAGCGTTAGAGATCCTGTGTCAATGTGGATCTTTTGAGCCCCCGAGGAAGGAGCCTGGGAGACAACTGTCAGGGCTTACATGTGATTTTCAAGTGTATTTAATGTGAACAAACAAACAAAACCCTTTGAAACATATTTAGGGCATTACTGCATAGAGTATTACACCCTATACAATAACACCCAATATTAGGTTTACAATAATGAAAGAATTATTGTATTTTTAAAGGGGTCGTTTCACCCAAATTGATTGTTAATATATGTTTTTTCTGTGATTTGGATACACTGTCTATTATGTAGCCTAATTATCCAGTAGTATGACTCTTGTGATTACCTGTTGATGCGTTGCAGGATGCCGAGGGCCCCCAGGCCCTATGCGACCTCTGCTTGGCTCAGGTGTGCCGCAGCCTGGACGCTCTGTGCAGCAGGCGAGCAGACGGCTCCATGTGCCTCAGCTCGGCCCCACTCTTTCCACAGGAGATGGCCGACCAGCTACTGCGTAAGATGGCAACTAAAGGTAGGTCAGGAGGACGGAAAAGACTTCCAACAAGCCAGTCAATACCAATCAATATCAACGAGGGCAACTGCAGCTACCAAGTGACAGTAGTTCTGTGGCAAGTTGTCATAGTCACACTATGACAAATGTGACTCACCTATGACCTTCAGCTAGTTATAATTCTTCAGTCACACAACTTCCTGTATAAACATAAGTGAATTACTATGACAGAATAATATTATCCTTAACCTACCCTATAATCATATGACTGTGTTCACTGTGTACTACTCCAGGCTTAAATGGTGGGAAAATCTATTCCACAAACATTAATGTGGCTAAACTGATGCTACTTTTTTTCCTACAACGTCCCTCTGCTTGCTTCTCTTCTTTGCTTCAAGGGATACTGAATGACACAACTGTTGGGATTTTCCAAAACTGCAAAGAGCTCCGCCTGCGCCGGGCCTCCATCCGCTGCTGTCCAGTGTCTGCAGAAGCTTTTCGCCTGGCCCTCTGCCCTCACCGGCTCCAGGAACTAGATGCCTCCTGTGTCTCTGGGGGTCTCACAGGGGCCAACATCGTCTCAAGCCTGGCCTCCAACCCGGAGTGCAGATCCAGCCTGCAGAAGTTGTCCCTCAATGGACTACATCTGGACTGGGAGTCCCTGGGGGAGGATGGAGGGACCCGTGGTGGCTTCGGCTCCCTGCAGGGCTTGAGGACGCTCAACCTTGCCAACACAGACCTGACTGATGCTGTCCTTGAGGATATCTGCACTCTGCCTCAGCTGGAGAGCCTGGATATCTCCTGCAGCGCCGTCTCAAAGCTTACCGCCCTCCTTGACTGCAAGAACACCCTGAGATCCCTGATCACCCACCGGCTGCGGCAGCTGGATATGTCGCCTGCAAGGTTGCTCTCTGTCCTCAGCCAGCTTCACGCTCTCAGGCATCTAGACTTTTCAGATGATCATTTTGCTGTGGATGACAGTGACGGGAGAGATGGGGATGAGACAGTGCGGCAGCTTCTGGAGGGGAGCCCCCAGGTCCTCCCTTCCCTTGTTTCTCTAGATATCTCTGGACGGAAGAGGATCAGTGACGCAGCAGTCAGAGCGTTTGTGGAGGCCAGGGGTGGACTGGTCTTCTTGGGCCTGCTGGCCACAGGGGCTAGCTCCTGTGATGTCCTCTCTTCCCAGAAAAGCCTAAAAGTAAGGACCTAGGGCTAGCTGGTTTGTCTGGTTTGTGACATGTCAGGACATCAGGGAATGTTGTGGGTAGACGCATGAGCTTGACTCTCACATAAGTTTCTCATTTGTCTTTGACTCGAGGCTCTGTTTGTGTATGTGCTGAATATGGCCGCTGCATTTCCTGTCTCTCTGACAGTGCTGGTCTGCTGTGTATGTTCAGGTAACCGGAGAGGCTAATGAGAGCCAGGTGTGCGAGGCCCTGAGAAGGTACAGAGACCGCGAGTGTTTCATACGAGAGGCCCTCGTCCATCTCTACAATCTAATCACGGACATTGACAAACCACAACCAGATATGCTAAAGGTACTGTGGTTAGCATCGTGTTTGAACAATGTCTTTTAAAGGATAATGTCCATTTATTACAACACAGGTCTTATTTTTGTCATTTTGGCATTACATTGTACTCACAAAAGTAAATGCTTCAATCTGGAAAGCCGGCAACATTGCTGAAACAACGTCCAATGAGTAAAGGTTTACACCAGATTATCTAAGCCACTTTATTTAAAAAGGTAAAACTGAAGGGAAGCACGCCCACAATGTCACTAATAATCCCTCATTGCACAAGAAAACTGGGCGGGCAAGAAGTTAAACCTATAAAACATTTTACTGTTCACCTTCGTTTCTCTCTTTTTTTTAGCAATGTCACCACATTCACAGATACAGTACAATGTTTTTAATACAGATAGGAACGACGGCCAGAGCTACAATAATAAGAGCCACGTTGTAAGAAAGTAGAATTGTACTTTAATAATTGTACTGTATAATAAATTAAATATGATTTTTTATCATGTTTTACTCAGCTGTCTCTACTTATTCTCTGCCGGATGAGATGGTGTAGTTTTAACTAGTTAGTCAGTTAGTTGATTCTTTAAACAGGAAGTCTCACTGAGATCAAGATTTCCTCTTCATGAGAGACCTTTCAAAAAAATAATAAAATAAATAAACACATAGTATAAACACAGGAAAACACACAAAAATTCACAACATTTTCATTCACAGTAGATATTATTTCCACAGTAAAGGAAACAATTTCAAGTGTTTTAAAATCTAAAAAAGAAGTGAAAGAGATGTAAAAATAAATTAGATATTTGAATTTAAAAGTGTTTGTAACTCATTCCCTTTGTAAGGACCGAGGGTTTTTTTTTCGAGCTCAGTTTGAACAAACTGTACGGCTAAAGTTAAAATGTCCTCTGGTCTGACATTATAATTACTGTATTTAGACGTGATCGTAAAGAGGAGGTAAAGAGGCAGTTTCTAGTAGAGCCTTTCAGATAAATACTACAATAAAAACAAAAAAGTCCACAGCTGGCTTGGTGAGTAGTTTTGGGAGGTGGGAGGGTTACACACTAATAATATCTGGGAGGTGCCCTGTCCTATCACTGTCCTCTACTGATAGAGTTTCAGTGAAGCAGCTGATTGGTAAAAAACAAAACAAAGACAGTTCTGGTAGATCCAGCCCTTTCTGGACAGTTTACAATCTGTAATTTGTTTCCTGTAGCTGGTGCTGAGTGGAATGCAGAGCCACCCCACCTCCCTGCACGTCCACCTGGTGGCCACAGCGTGTGTGTTCAACCTGACCACTCAGGACCTGGCAGAGGCCATGCCTGTCAGCCTGCTCAGCTCCACTGTGACCCAGCTTCTGTATGCCATGAAAACCTTCCCCAACCACCAACAGGTCAGAGGACGTGCTCCGTGTCTCCGATTACAGATCTGTGTCATAGTTACAGAACAGCAAAAAAAAAAAAGGTTCTGCATTTGGTTGCAGCTCCCATTCTGCCAACTTTAAACAGTACTTGTAGTTACTCCATAATGCCTCATACACACATATGCCCATATATTTTCTTCATTTCATAAACTTTTTCCATCTCTCCAGGTGCAAAAGAACTGTCTGCTGGCGCTCTGCAGTGACTACATCCTTCAGGATGTCCCTTTTGACAAGTTAGTTTATTTTCTCTCACTTACAGTATGACGTAGGAGGCCACAGTCTCGCAGTAGCCAAGATAATCAGTGCGCTCATAGAGTGGCACTATATTGTTTTTCCAACAAATTGTGATCCAGCTGAAATATACTTTGTCTTGAAATGTAAGCGCCAAAAGAAATAGTTCCTCCAGATGTAAAAATGCAGACTTGAACTCAGATTTTACCAAGACTTGTCTGTACACACCTCTGGTATATTTGTGTAATAGTGTGTTCCTTACATCCACGCTGTGATCATGGTTCAGGTATTTAGCAGCCACGCTGGTGATTAACTGGCTGAGCAGCCACGAGGATCCTACCCTTCAGAGGATGGCTGTGGCTGTCATCTCCATTCTGGTGGCCAAGGTCAAGACAACCGCTCACTTACTGTGCATTAGTGTGCTGCAGGAAAATAGTATGGCACCTGTTAGTCCCGCGCCTCAGTCACCTCCTGCACCTCTGTGTCACTAGTTTTAACATCCAGCTTTGTGCTTTCATGTAGTCCAGTTAAAATGGGGCCAGTTTCTGTGTGCGATAAAAGCACTGTTTGTTCTAGTTTGACATTTAGGAAAAATGGGTAGAACTCCAAGCAGCACTCATCTATCTGTTCTATTTGCAGTTGTCCACAGAGGAGACCGCTCAGCTCGGCAAGGACGTCTTTATTGTGAAGGTACATTTACACTTTCAGGGTATTTAGTTTCAAACGTACGCCAACGTCCCCGGCTTAGCACTAGATATGCATGAGTGTATTTCTAGTTCTCCCTCTCTCTCCCCCTTTTTCACCCGCTATATTTTCCATTACCTGCTCACTGTATATACTCATTTACTCTCTGTCACTGTCATTGCTCCATGCACTCAACCTTCTTGGTTTACTGTTGCTCCATTATTCAATCACCTCTATTTGTCTCTTTGTGTATGTAATCAAGCTTCTCTCTACGCTTCAGTTAGTTTTGTATGTTGTATGTCTGGTGCCACTTATTAATATGTAAATAATTGTATCCAACAGTGGAATTTATTTACAAGAACTGCCATTTTCTCATTTTTGGCTGTCTTGCACTCCCGTCTCCTTGTCCGTTCTCTCTCATCTATCATTTGCTCGGTCTCGCAGCAGCTGCTGGATATTGTGCAGCAGAAAGCCATGGTGGGAGTGGTGGACTCCACTCTGAAGTTTGCCCTGAGTGCTCTGTGGAACCTGACAGATGAGATGCCCACCGCTGCTCGCAATTTCATCGAGCGCCAGGGCCTGGAGCTGTATGAGGAGGTTCTGGAGGTAGAGGAGCCCCCCCAAAAAACACACTAATACAGAAATGCACCCCCACAGAGGGTCCCATACATACACACAAACATTTTTTCCTCTTATGCTGTCTCTTCTTTGCGTTGCAGACCTACAACACTGAACCCTCCATTCAGCAGAAAGTTCTTGGCCTCCTGGTGGGTTCAGTGTGTATATACGTGTCTTTATTAGTTCAGACGTGTTTTTTGATTGTGCCACAGTACTGCATGTTTATAGCTTGTTTAAACTAAAGAGTGATTGCAGCTAATGCTCGTTTTCTTTTTGCAATCATTCCCACATTCAGGGCTTAATGCTGTGATTTCAGGCAGGATCTGAATATGGGAGTTCTGTCAAATGTTTTCATATTGCCGCTAAATAGGAATAAAATGAAATCCATCTGTAGGAAATCTGACATAAAGCATCTCCTGTATCCCCTCTGGCCTTAACACCTTTCTGCTAAGTTACATCTAATGTTATTATTGCCGTCACCATTGCTATCATTCGTCCTGCTGTGTCACAGAACAACATAGCAGAAGTGGAGGCGTTACAGGCGGACCTGATGGAGGAGGACCTGCTGGAGCACATCCTCAGCCTGCTGCAGGACCCCCAGGTGGAGGTGGGGGTGCGTTACTTTGCAGGGGGGATTCTGGCACAGCTCGCCTCCAGACCAGAGGCCTGGACCCTGGGCGACGAGCTCCGCAGCACCACACTGAAGCAGCTGGTGCGTGTGAGAGACGGAAGTTTTGGATGCCGGTTTTGCATTTAACAGACAGTTAAATTCACCTTTGGCTCTTTTTCAGAGTGTCTTTCTTTCTTCGCAGCATGCATCCATAATAACATGGACCCAACTGGAGAGAGAAATCGTCTCTTACAGGTGAGAGAAACGCAAACTGGACAAAACAGAAAAGCTTTCTGGAAGTAGAGTAATTTTTAATGCATTTACTCATTCAATTCAACATCAAAGGCAAGCTACATGTTGCATAACACTGTATTTAAATTATTTCCCACCAATAACACGTCCTACATTCTCTCCTAACACTCTTACATAATATTTTGCTCAGCTGTTGCTGATTTAATGTATATGATGTCTGCATGGTTTGAAACGCTGTACATTTTAGACAAATGTAATTACTTGTATAGGCTCTTTCTTTCAAACAGAATACTACCATGAGTGCTAGAGAAAGCTCAACCAATCACAAGAAAGCATTTTACAATGTATTGACTGGATAACATTAATGCCAAAGAAAGTCGACTGACAATTCAGGCACAAAATAAACCAAAAGAAAAAAATGTTACGAATTACTCAAAAGTACATTTTTTATATCTCAGTGTACCGTCTCCTTGTGTCCACATTTCAGGTCGTTCCGTCCATTTTGCCCTCTGCTTCAGACGCGTCAGCCCTCCGGAGTGCAGCTGTGGGCAGTCTGGGCCATACAGCTGGTCTGCAGTCAAAACAGTAAGACACAAACAGACTGTGGGGATACTGGGGGGTGGGGGAGGGGTGGATTTATAGGGGTCAGCATATTCAGATCAGTTTGTCACACAGAACTGTGTGTGTATTACAGTACTAGAGCTGTAACGATTAGTCGAATAAATGATTAGTCGATCCATAGAAAAATAATTGGCTACTATTTTGATCATTTTTCATGCAAAAATGGCGCAAAAAAGCTGTTTTCAGCCTCTCAAATATAAAGATTTTCTTCTTTTTTCTATTTTATATCATATTAAACTGCATATCTTTGGGTTGTGAACTGTTAGTCGGACAAAACTAGACATTTAAAGAGGTCACCTTGGACTTTGAAATTCATTTGAATAATGAAAATAATCGTTAGTTGCAGCCCTATAAAGTACCCATGATGAGGTAAAATAGACCTGTTTGTTATTCTATCTTTCATCATTTTACATTTGCCACAAATATTGCACCATTAAATAGATAAATAGATTCATATAGACTTCTCCGGAGTATTAATATTCAAGTGGCGGTGGGGTTGATCACTGTAAGCTTCCATTCCCCTCTCATCTTCTCAGCACTTTTTCTCTCTTTCCTCTAGCTTCACATTACAGCAGCCTGCTGGAGAAGGAGGGCGTGACTGAACTTCTGAAGTCTTTGGCTGCTCATCCTGACACACACAGCGACATTAAAGGGCTTTCAGACAGCATTCTGCGTATGGTAGAGCAGCAGCAGAGTCACTCAGGGCCCTTCGACAACCAGATGGGGCCTCGAAACTCTTGATGAAAAGTGACTGATCTGCTGTGATCTGATTTGAGCTGTGCCTAAAATGTGCTAGATGTGAGGTTGCAGATATTTAAGCACAGACAGTTCATGTCAGTCCCCTTGGAATTAAGGCTTAATGGAATAAATGATGTACTGTATATTTTATATATAGTATGATCACTGGTTGTAATTATTTCTGTCTGCTAATCAGGACTGTACGAGGGGTATGCTGATTACCAGGGACTATGATTAACACTATGGACGTGACACCGGAAGAGTCCACTTCAATTGTGGTTTATTGTAGACATAGACAGATGGTAGGGCAGGGGAAGCTGGCACCAATCGATGCTGGTTTTTATATCTAAACAGAGAATATGTACCATGTATTATTAACGTACAATACATTTAATACATAGGGAGCAAATAACTGGCTAAACTATAACTGACAAGAATCAACACAATGTACAATTTTTCTAACATAACATAACTAACGCATCAAGATACTGCAAAGATAGATGTACTAAGAGCAAAGAAACTCACATTTTCACTCAGACAAACAAGTGTTGCCAGTAGAGATCCCAGGGTTCAAAGGGCTCCCACCTGAACTCAATCCTACATTCAGTATATAGGCTCTGATCACGCTAGGCTCCTCCTACTTCCTGCTCCTCCTCAGACAGCTCCTCTTCACAACACTGTCAATGATCTACTTTTAAACTGTTGATTTAGTTTGAAATCCTTTGGAAATTAAAAAAAAAATGTTTACAGACAGTAGTGAGAGTCTTAATTAATATTTGCACTATTCTGAGGTCAAATAGCTGACAAGTTTGAAAATGTTTGACCTTAAAAAAATGTTCCAAACAAACGGAGAGACTAAAGCTTGTGTTGTAAATCGTGCCTAGAACCAAAACCTGTCAGTAGAGGGTGCTTTGGCACTGTAGCTTCAGGGCTGTTTTGCCCTTAAGATCTGTTTGAGTAAAATATAAAATCATTAGATGTATAGATTCAAGATCAGACATGATAAGTAGCAAGATACCAAAACGCGCGCAATCTGCTGTGTTTATCTGTCTGTACTGAGGGCCTCATTATAAAGCAGTCGTGCTCTAAAATAAGTTATCTCTCCTCTCCCTCTCTTGCGCTTTCTCTCTCCCCCCACCCCCGGTCTCCTAGATGCTGAATTCATTATATTTTATGTAACACAGCTGGAAGACAGAACTGCTTGTAGGCATCTACAGAGTCTATTCTAAGTTGGTCTATTAATAATTCCTTTTGAAAAGTGGATTAACAACCTCACATGAATATTTAAGTTGTACCTCCATGTTCAACTTTTAAGTGTCAAATCCTCTTGATTCACATTTTTAAATCCCCCAAAGGAATTCAAACGGATCTACCAAATAAGATATGGCTTTGCATGATTGTGATTCAGCCAGGTTAATCATCTCCTTGTAGGCTATGCGTTAGAAGAGAGCCGCGTAAACTGATCCGGACGCAGTGTGATGCTGCCGTGAGAAGTTCCAAGTCATCAGAAGTGTGGGAAAACGCCACTGCTTTCCAGGGGCTGTAGGTTATTCTATAGCGTGCATGGTGACTTTGCACTGGTGTCGGTTGTGTATGTAAGGGTGAACAGAAGAGCCAAAGGGTAATAGTGCTGTGCATTGTGTTAATCGGGTCTTAAGTTTCTGTCAGTTGTTCAAAGAGCTTATCAATATTCAAGTGACACATGAGACAGACGGAAAGACCGTATCAAATAGACAGAGGAGGGAAAAACAAAGGAGGAAAGGATTATCAGAGTTCAACATTTTGGGAAATGTACGTGCTGTCTTGCCGAGAGTCAGAACAGATTATTGATACCACTCTCTGGTCTGTATGCTACAACCAGCCCCCAGTTAGCTTAGCTTAGCATAAAGACCGGAAATGGGGAAACAGCTAGCCTGGCTCTGTCGAGAGGTAACAAAATCCACCTACCAACACCTCTAAAGTTCCAAACTTAATACATTTAACCTGCCTGTACAAAAACCCAAGTGTTAAAACCACAATTTGGGAGGTGATATGTCGGACAGTCTCTGCTGGTCGCTAGCAACTGCTCCCAGCCCAGAATTAGTCTGGCACATCTGCTGGCTGTAGCTTCATTTTTACCGTCCAGACATGAGAGTGGTATCAATCTCCTCATCTGACTGTAGACAAGAAAGGAAATCAGCATATTTCCCAAAATGTCAAACTGTTCCGTTAAGAGAACAGAAGGATAAGCACTGGCAAACAGATAGAAATAGAGAAGTCTATATGGAAATGGACAGGTGCTAAAATAGGATTTATGGCCAAAAATATCTTTAGACAAAGATTTATTTAGATAAATAAAGCATGGGGGGGATAAAGAGAGACATGCTGGAGATAAGAGGAATAGAGTTTGTCAAAGGACATTAAAGATCCTTTCATGCTCCACGACTGTTTGTGCAAAAATACCACAGACAAATTTGCAGATTCCCTGTCTCAGTTTGAAATATCACTGTGCTGCTTTTGAGTTGGAGCTTAGTGTGAGTAAGCATCTCGTTATCTCACTTTTGCAGCCAGCTCTATTGGATTAACATAATTATAAGCCAGTCTGGGCACACCAGAATACACTAATGTACAATGCAACACATCTCCAGCTTTAAGTGTGTATGCATGTGCTGGTTCACTTGTGTGGCGGTGCTTGCAGTGCATGCTTGTATATTTGTGTAGCTAGCTACATCTATGAGCTAACAAGGCCCCAGTGTAGACCTACAGGTTTTTATACTTGGATGCTAATTAGACACCCGCTAACCTTCGGAATACCCAGAGAGCAAAAGAGGGGAAAAGCGCATTCAAAGAGCAGTAAGAGGTCGAACAACAAGACAAAGCAAAAAAAAAACAAAAAAAAAATCTCCAGGCAGAACTGTGACGCACAAAAGGACACCATCTCTTCTCAAATGACCTTTTATTGCTGGGGAAAGATACAGAGTTGGCAGGCCCCTTAGCCTGTGTGCAGAAATGTAACAGCAGTAGTATGGAGTTAAAATAGTCTCAATAATATTTACAAATGTACAAATGTACAAATGTACAAATATTATTGAGACTATTTTAACTCCATACAGTAGGACCAACCTCCTCTCTGCCAAGTGGAGGCAGGGGCTTACTCTTCACCATCAATCAATAGCCACTTTCACAGAGGAGGGCTAAGCAGAGCTGGTCAATATCAAGTCCAATAGAAAACATACAGTATGTAACATAGGATCGAACACAATAATTTCATTCAGTTGAAATAAATCCCAGCTGACAAATCGTTTCAGATAATAATGTGATGTGATAATGATGGAGAAAGTGAAAGTGAATTGAAACTGGAGAAAACTCTGGAACAGTCTTTTTTGGCCTGTAATGAAAACCAGGCATTTTGCTTACTTCTGTCCATCCCTCTGTGCTTCAGTGTGGTCAAAATATGAAGTGACAAATAATTCAAGCAAAAAGAAAGTACAAAACAGGAGCACTTATTCTACACTGTTTGTATGTTGACAATTGTAAGCATAAGAAATATATTTAACTTAATATAAGTTGCAGCAGTTCCTTTATGTTCCAGCTCCAGTTCCAGCAGTATGGGTGGTTGGATTGGGCTGACAGTAATTTAGTGCTGTCATCCATATGTGGCAGTGATTAATGAAATTAATTAACAGCCACCCATTTTCCAAGCACCAGTCTCTGGAAATGTATCCTTCATTTCTAACTTTGGTGTAAGTTATTCCACTGCTCTGTGACCAAAGGATTGTCTTCCTATTTTGTGTGTGTTTGTGTGTGAGTGAGCATGTTTATAAGTAGAGGGCCATTACGGTCGGTTAGCGCCGCTCTTACCTGATGTCACATCTCCCATCTGCGGGCGTTTTGCAGTGGCCAGTTTGCCTTCAGCTCAGTAGATGGTGGACAACGCACCAGTTAAACAACCACAGGCAGGAAACAAACCTGCGGGAGCTTCTGCGTCCAATAGCTGTGTGCATTTCCTCGTCTATTCACTGAACTGGCTCGCAGTCACAGCTGTGCTATTGATGTGACCATAGCTAGCTGAGTGCATCTCTGTCCTGAAGCACATCCTGACCACTACCTCAGCCTGGCTGGTGCCCGATAAAAACAAACATCCATTCTCACCCACAACAATATCCCAATTAGTACCACTTGATGTCAACTTAAAGCAATAGTTACCACTCTAATGTCTGTATGCTGAAGCTACCACCAGTAGCCTGTTAGCTTAGCTTAGCATAAAGACTGGAAGCAGAAGGAAACAGCTAGCCTGGCTCTGTACAAGCATAAAAAAAGACGTATTGTTTGTTTAATCCATACGAAAACCAAAGTGTACAAATGTAAAGTTGTGGTTATACAGGAGAGCAGTGAATTCCCAGGCTGAAATCACTCCCTCGTTCTGTCACTCACTACTCCCGATTTAAAAGACATTTTTTTATAGTATAGTATATTTTATAGTGAGCAGTAAATCGAGATTTCAGGCGCTTATGAGTCATCATCATTTTGCATCATCACTGAGAGGTATATTGTGATTTGTTCTGTAATTGAATTCTTTTGAATCAATAAAATGCAGAGCATTGCATTGTGGGATTGTTAGCAGAAAGTAGTGCACATGCCATGGTCATTACTTTTTTGTAATGACCATGGCATGACACTCAAATAAAATGGGGGAAGGTAAATATAGTGCACTATATAGTAAGTAGTGAGTGATTTTGGACACAGATGGTGGAGTTTTGCTGTTACTGTGAGGTTGCGGAGGCTCAAGGAAGTCACTGTTCCGGGCCAAGAAATAGTCCAGCACATATCCCCTCGGATAACCGCAGTTTGTTGTTTTTATAGTTAATTTTTTTTTTTTTATGGATTAAATAAACAAGATAAAAATGTGTTAAATGGTGAGCTTTAAAGGTCGTGGTAGGTGGATTTTTTTTACCTTTTAACAGAGCCAGGCTAGCCAGACTTTCCCCCTTTTTCTAGTCTTTATGCCAAGCTAAGCTAATCGGCTGCTGGCTGCTGCTTCATATTTACTATACAGTGGTATCAATCTTTTCTCATTTTAGTCTTGGCAAAAACGCTAATAAGCGTATTTCCCAAAACGTCTAACTAAATTTCATATTTGTGTTTTGATGATGATGCTGTTCTGGTTAGTGTCAGTATTGTAGCATTAGTGAGAGTAGAGCACTTCTTATAAGCTTTTGCACAGTACATTGTACTCAGAGGTGATTCGTGTTGGAGTTGGAGGCAGAACTGATGCTTTTGTCTCTGTGTGTCTGAGCACATGCGTACATGTGCCTAAATATGGTCTGGGGGTGTAAAAAGTGCAGAATATTGAGTTTCAGCTCATCCACTTGGCATACTGTTGAAGCTCAGCATAATCAGCTGCTATGCAGTACCTCCAAGTGCCCATATGGAGCAAAAACTGTCAATACTGAGAGTTTTCAGAGCCAGGTGTACACAAGAATAGCAGCTATGTACATGTGTATTAAGAAAGGGAGATGTGGGTATTCCTTGTCGTTCCATCTGTGTCACTGTGCTGACATAAATTAGGGCAACCAGCTATCCTATTTCCAGACCGCACCCTCACCCTCACCATTGCCTGTGGCATCACATGGCCTAATAAGTGTGCTTAGCAGAATGTAATACACCCTCATAGTTGGTACTAACTCATATGCATGTGTTGTATGTAGATATAGATGAGCGTTCACTACACAGACCTCAATAGACATGCACATTATGCAACGCTTTTATACTGAAGAAACCCATGCAAATATTACACCAAAAGCCACGAGAGCAACCAGCAACCACTGGTTGAAATGTTCAGAGGCATCTCAGCATACTGCTTTAGTAGGCAACTTACAGGTACAGTACATGGGTCACTATCTTGGATTGACACTTTTGGCATCCAGTTACATATGCCACGCCAGTAAGTATGCTTAGATTGGTACATGCATAGTTACGCATACTGCCATGAGTCATGTCACTCCCTTATATGACGAGGGAGTGCAAGCAGACACACAGAGACAGAGAGATTCATTCCTGAGTGTCTTATATCAGGGGTGGAATGAAACAAATATATTCCACTCATAGCAAAGAGTTTTTTCTACCACCACATTTTCACTAACTGCAACAGGAAAAACTTCACAATAGACATTTTCACAGCAGACATTTTGACTTTTCATTGCAGGAAAAGCACAGGCGTAAACCTGTACACCTAAATGGAATGCAGTCATCATTCATGTTATTAATTACGCCTGTGCTTTTCATGCTATGACGAGTCAAACTGCCTGAAAAAGGTCTATCATGGTCAAAGCAGAAAATGAACTTTGCATTTGACACCGATACTCCATAACCAGCCATATGTTTCTACTGTATAGTATACTAGTACTATACTCTTAGTTCTTTAGTTAAACCAATATATTTGTATTTGCAGTTCATTTGGGACAAATCCCAACAATAGGCACATGTGAGTGCCAGTAAATGCGTGAAGAAAGGTTTCTCAGTAGTACTGCAGATCTCATTACAGAAGGAGAACAGATTGTGTGGAGTCAGAGCGCATATTAACCGCTCTATCTTCATCACATTGTCATCATATGGGGTTATTAGCATGTAAAAGTTATTTGGTACATTTCATCATACAAGTACCAAATAACTACTTTTACATGCTAATAATCCCATTCCTCACAATTACATTTGGTAGTACCACTACTTCCTCACTTCTCATCACATAGTAGGTGTTTTTAACATAGACATGTTGACTTGTCATAAAGAAAAAGCACAGGTGTTACTAATAACATTAATTATGGCTCCGTTGTATTCAAGGGTCCCAGTAAGACTTGATAGACATGCACAATACCAGGACCCTGAAACTGAAGCAGCTGAATGGAATTCACCCGTCTTTAATTTTATTATCTACACCTGTGCTTTTCTTACTGTGAGGTCTTCTCCTCTTTTTTTTTTACCTTGCTGGTGCAGCTGCAAGATATCATAAAATGAGGGGAAAAGATGCCCTCCCTCTCAGGTCCCTCAAAAGTACAATTTTGTTCTTAAATGAAGTAAATAATTCTGAGACATGACTGATTGTACAGATACGACACACACAGGAGACGACATATTTGAGCAGCTTCCTATTAATTTCCCCAGTCCAACAAGGATTTCTCTTCATCCTGTTTCTTCCTAAGTTCATAACAGTCAATGTCAGGGTCAATGGAGTGGTACAGCCAAATCTATAAGCAAAAAAATATAGAAGCGGTAATTCTGTGCTAAGTTTGTGATCTGGGACGTTGCAAACTGGAGGCAAAACCGCAAACAAAGCAGATGTTGATATTTACCATTGCAGGCTGAAACATTCTGTTCCCTGTTTGTCCTGACAGCATTTGCTGTCTTATTGCTATAAAACTGTCACAACTGTAGATTCATTAAACACCAGGTTTGGAGTAAAAGTCCTTGAAAATTCAAATTCAAAGTTTAGGAAAAAAAGTGTATTTAAGAAATTAGGAGCGTGGATCTTTTCAAAAATGAGTCTCACATGATTACATTTAAGATCTTTTGTGTGGTGCAGTAAGTCCTGTTTCCTTCTTTAATGAATTGAATTGTCAATCACCTCAAAGCTTGTACACACCTCGTAAGGCTTTTCGGTGCATCAACAGTGCATGCAGAAACACATAGGACAATGCACTCAAACCCAACAAAGAGGGGATGAAGTAGAAATCAATTAGCACACTCTCCTGTTTACTCGCCATCCAGCACAACCCACTGCCAAAACAGACCTCAGCAGTTGGCACATGTTGGGTCTAAACTTCATAAACAGCTCTTCAACATAAATACCTTGACTGCAGTGTGTTTCCAGGCTAACAGATGAGGGAGGTGAACTATCAGCGCAAAACCACACACCACTGGACCAAAGACTGACACACTCATCTGCAAAAGCTCAATCACTCTCATCACTCTAATGTGTACATGCGCGTGCACACATTTGTTCACCTACAGTGACTTAAAAGTATTGTATAAATGCATGTCCTTTCATACCTATGAGTAGATTTAGTGACCACACCACTTTAAATTTTATGTAGAGGCTGTGAAGCTGAGTCACAATTCTACTATACTTATTGCCATCGTGGAGGTCCACTGGTGACTTTTTTGTGTGCAAACAATGCTATACAGTCTAGAAATAGATTATACAGTATATGTACAAACAAATTGTTTAATATGAATATAAAATTATTTTGGTTTATTGAGAAAACAGCATTGGGTTACTGGAAGGGAAAACCGCTTTTGTCTTTAGGTGTTTTGACTTTGGTTTTATCTCTACATCTCTAATTTTAGGAAAATACTTTATGGTTACAGTAACAAGTAACAATGGTTTCTACTGGATATAGTAGCTAATGCTCAAATTAGGTGTATCAACAAATAAACATTATTCACAACGTGAAGATAAAATCAATACCCCCCCACCACTGGCAAAATCTTTTGAAAAACAAACAACATCTTATGCTAGCTGGTGATTTGAGCTGGACTTTGATGAGTACTGCTGCTCCTTTGTTGGTCGCTGGACCCAGATGGTGGTTAAAAGAGTAGTTTGACATGAAATACTCTCATTCCTTTTTCTTGCCAAGAATTAGATGACAAGATCAATACCACTCTCATATCTGTCTGTTAAATATATAGCTACGGCAGCGTAGCTTAGCAAAAAGACTGGAAACAGCTAGCCTGGCTCTGTCCAAGAACAACATATCAAATTCTGCCTACCAGAACCTCTAAAGCTCACTAATTAACATGTATCTGGTTTGTTTAATTTGTACAAAAACCAAAGCGCCAATATAAAAATTTGCCGCTTTATGAGAGAGTTAAGTGACTGACTTTTTCTTGAAGCAGTTGCCAGGCGGTAAGTTGGTAAGTTGCTGCTCCTGGCCAAGAAAACAAACAAGATATAACATAAGGTGCTGGTAGGCGGATTTTGTTAACTTTTAATAGAGCCATGCTAGCTGTTTCTCCCTGTTTTCAGTCTTAATGCTAACATAAGCTAACCGTCTCTGGCTGTAGCTTCATATTTAATGGACAGACGTGAGAGCAGTATCAATCTTCTCATCTAAATCTTGACAAGAAAGTGAATTAAGCATAATTCCCAAAATGTGAAACTATTTTTTAAGCTGGTAAATGTGACCACTGATACTGGTACACAAGCTATAATGAGCATATTATGCTGATTACCAGCTAAAACAAGCTGCTTCCAAGACATAGAGCATGGCTAATATAGGCTCCTTTGTCCCCCCGTACAACCACTTCCCAGTCAAATATTACAAAGTAGTAAAACATACAGAAAAGCCATACATTTGCATACATGGTCAGTAATAACCAAGGGCTGGGGACCTCCACAATGGCAGCCAGAGTGTGTGTTACATCACCTGAAAGCTCACTACTAATGAGAAGAATGACATTCCTCATCTCTGTTGAATCCTTTCTTTTGTCTTTCAGAGCTGAGCCTGTTAAACAGACTCAGTTTGAATGGTGTCATTAGACTTCACAGACAGTCCTGGAAGTTGACAGGAGGCACTGTGGGAATCCATGGTGGGCAGAGTGGGATTAAATCTTTTAAACAGTGTGTGACGTTTTCAAATTCCCGTTGCCATGGTCGCTCCTGGCCCGCGAGGAGGTACCAGCCGTCTCACTGGTTTCATCCTCGTCGTCCACATCCAGCTGTTCATCTTTCTTCTTGATGTAGCGCTCATAGAGCACCATAATGACGCCCATCACCCAGGCTGACACGGTGCCGGCAGCAAAGATGACAAAGCCGATGACAACAAAGAAAAGGTAGTCCCAGGAGCCCAGAGTCTGGTGACATAACGTCCGTAGCTGGATGCCCACCTCACCCAGACGACGGCCCTGCATGTCAGCAGGTGAGCCACACACTGTCTGGCCCTCATCTGTCACACAGACACACACCAAAAAGGATGATTAAGGATTAATCATAGGGCAATAGAACACAATACATAAACATAGCTATTTGGTTAGGAGCAATAATGTAAAAATTGTAACACTGAAATGCATTTTCCCTCTTTTCTCATATATCAAAATTCCAAGCTGGTGGTGTTATAACAAACAAATCTGATAAACGGGTTGTTTTTCTATAACATTAAATATGCATGACTAAATAAGCAACAATCATTATTTATTAGGGGTTTTAAACTCAGCTAATCTGCTTCATCAGGTCTTTGGTTGACACTGGTGGCGCCATAACCCAACACCTGACATCATATTATGTCTCAAATGCTGACTAACTCTGATTGGTGCACAGAAGTATGTGACATCACCTTGTTCCAACTGAGCCCCGCCCACCTCAAACCAGTGAGAAAACTCAAAAACACAGATACAGAAATCTTTCACGTGAAATAATGGAAACAGTCTTAACTTCGGAAGCAATTCATGTGTTCATGTAGAACCCACAGAGTAAGAAGCCGATTGAGAAAATATATTTTTTAGTTTGCTGTATGTAATGTTACTTGATATATGCAAAGAAGATCAGCAGTTAAACGCACTTTAAAGGCCCTATACACAGCCTTGGCATATAATTATTATATGATTTAAAGGATCCTTTGATGTTATGAGAACCCTAACAAAATGCACAACTAACTTTGCAAGGGAAACATTATACATATTAAACGGAGCAGCCTGTTAAATAATTCAACCATATTACTTTATATCGTTTTGCATAACATTTGTAAGTGGCAGCAAAGTGAGCTGAAGATATCTATAACGTATTCAGGTTCACACAGCTAAAAGACTAAAATGCAGAAACCTGCACTAGCATAAAAATGATGCTTTCTTTATCCGAAAACTACAAGGCTTTAGGAGCTTCCCGTGTACTAGAGTCTTGAGTTGGTGCAGCATTAAATTACAAAAATAAAAATCATGGATGAATTATTCAAACTCCTTTGCCCCCACAGGATTAGAGAGTGACTTGGGCCTTTGTGTCTGCCTGAAACCACAGATAATAAGGTTTCTCATTATCAGGCGCCGGGTATGACTAAGACCTTGCTGAAATCCACAAATCCTTATAAAAATGTTGAGTTCCTTCTCTTTCAGAAAACTACGGTAGATGGATATAATTTTAAAAGGTCAAAATGAAATACGCCACATGATGGCTATTGAGCTCTGCAGCTGCTGACAAGAGAGGCTTTTTTTTCCAGAAAATAATCCACAGTGTTGCCATCTCCATACGGCCACTGATTTTAATTGGCTTCTGTTCTTTCAAAGCTTTTGTGCTAGGGGGATTCCCACTGGGAGAGTTCAAAAGACTTGGAAGTTTCTGCACAGGGAACAGTTTTCTGTAACCCTATTTCCACACCAACAGCCTTAGAATACACATTCGCATTTTGCTGGCATATTTTGCCTAATGAATACAGGAACATTTGTAGAATCTGCATGGAGACATGCTGCTTTGACTCTGCACCCTGCAAGATATTTTGTGATAAGGTGGACCATCACAGAATAATTGTATATTTATTGTATTACATAGTTTAAATCTAACATGAATAATTCATTAATATTGTAATGGTGATATAGATATGCTGTTGTTTTATATGGTTGACTGTTTGATGTTTATAGTATAGAACTGTATTAAGTTTCACGGAGGCACACACACTCTCATTGCACAAAAAAAAAAAAAACATCCTTTAGATCAGTGGTTCCCAAACTTTTTTGTCTGATGAATATACCTTCATTTACCACCCGTCATGTTCCAAATGTGTTAATTTCAATTTATTTGAAGGCGGATGTTCAGTAACAGGCCAAAAAGTGTATACTGTTATAATATTTTTTTCATACAGCTGAACTATCAATGTTTAAGTTTGGTCAAGTTTGCATTCCTACTAATACCACTTGAAGTGCCACTTTTTATTCACTACTTTTAGCTAACTATTTTAACCATTTATGTATTTTAGCCAACGCCTGTTTATCCATTAGTTTCAGCTAATCATGTTCAAGTTGTTATTGGTTACTTTTAAGTCATAATTATTTAACCATTACTTTTAGATAACTATTTTATCCATTTAGCCTACTGTATGTATCATTTTAGCTAACACCTGTTTATCCATCAGTTTCAGCTAATCCTTTCCACTGTTCCATTACTTTTGCCAAATTAACTATTTTAACCATTCATGCATTACTTTTAGCTAACTCACTGGTTTATCCATTAATTTCAGCTAAATATTTCAACTGTCTATCTTTTACTCTTAGCTAACTATTTCACCTGTTTATCCATTAATTTTAAGAAATTATTTAAACCGTATATCTATTACTTTAGCTAACTACAGTATTTCAACCAAACCATTTATCAAATACTTTTAACTAACTATTTCACTTATTTATCCAATAATTTTAGGTAACTATATTGATATAGTTTCAAATATTTATCCTCTCTCAGCTTACTATTTAAACCATCACTTTTAGCCAACTATATCAAATTCTCTGCTGTCTTGCTAACTAGTTTTCATGCACTCTCAGTAGCAACACATGGTGTTAAGGTGTTATAACTGACTCAGACTGGTGGGAGGTGTGATTTGACAGTGTGTGAGGGGGATCAAACTGTAGCTTTCAATCAAATCATTTGAGGAGTTATATTTCAGTCATCCTATGAAACTAAGTTTTCCTAATATTTTATTCACTCAGTGCATAAATCTCCGTTCTTATCCTCAGAGAAGCCCCTCTGTGGCTCACAGATCTGAAAACGAGAGCGCAGCCGAAGAACATCTTCTCTAAGCTCTATCAACCACCAAGAATTCAAAGCCTACTCTGATCCCCTCAAAGGCCGCCGCTGTGCACTATTCACACAATATTCGGTTAGACTCTGGCTATAACAAACACACACATCCATGCTTGCACTCACACACACACATGCACACTGCCTCTTAACATGTGCACAATCAGCCTCCACCAGACTAAACTTTCCCATCTACTATCTCTGTCCTTGCAGAGTCTGCTAATGTGTGTGCGCACGTGTGTGTGTGTGTGTGCCCGATAGCTAGGAAGGAAACCCTTCTGGTTTCACCCCCCCCACACACTCCCACCTTCCCCCCAAAGGGACTGGCATCAAAGAAGAGGGCTTTCCCTTCTTCCTTCCCTCATCCACACTCTATTTCTAGACCCTCTCCTTATATAACAGCTGAGAGAGTACTAATCTCGCCAGGATGGTGAGACAGAGGAGAATCTGTTGGTTCCTTCCTGAAGCTTTTTCTCTCTCTCTCTTGCTCACTCGCTTGCTATTGATGCAGTTCCTAAATCGAGGAGACAAGCGAGCCGTGTTGCATGAACCAGGTGAGACCCAGACGAGAGATAACAAGGATTCGGAGACAGAGCCCGCAGCCGAAACACAGTCGTCTCCAAAATGTTATCCTTCTGTTCCTCAAGCACTGAAAGTGTGCTTTATCCGTGTTTGTGTGTCTAAATGCATGAATCAGTGAATGTGTGTTTGTGACTTTGAATGCGTGTGTGTGTGTGTGTGTGTGTGTGTGAGACTTTCCACATGCTTTAGGAGAGAAGGCACTGAGTTTAAGAGAGAATGAGGTATTGCCTGTGCTGTCTGCTAGAGAGAGATGGACAGACTGTGTATACATAACAGAGGTCGAGAATGTGTGTGCATCTATGTGTCCGCCTTCTCCCTTGCTGGCAGCTGTCACTGGATGAGGCTCCAGTCCAAATTAAGCTAGACAAAAAGGCAATGAGCAGCAGGAAAATAGGACAGCTCTTGCAGGACTCACTTTGGATTCGGCCTAAGCTGCACAGGGACCATGGTGAACTATAGTGTGTGTGTGGGAGAGAGAAGCTGGGGATGCCTTTCTCGTAAGCGTGGCGAGTGCATTATAGCTATGGTGTTAGAATTATGATTGGCTTCTTGCTCAGTAAGGCACACTATAAATAGCAGCTGCCCTTTTGCATAGTGACACATCCACACCAAAGCCTGTGCATAATAACTCAAAGTAAGAAAGATTGTCAAATAGCAGACACATCTATCAGCT
>LKNJ01000272.1:62879-198905 GCA_002120245.1 Maccullochella peelii
GGGGTCGATATTTGATGGTGTAACTATGATCCATTAATCACATCTGCAGCACAGTGTTCTAGTAGCTGGATAAAATAGAGATTGATGATCATTTCAAGATAAAAGACTCTTGTTTTCCTCCCAAACTGCACAGCTGAATTAATGAACAAAGTTGCCAGAAATCAAATGGCTCCCTGCCTGCCTCCGATCTTTGCTATTTGATAGTCTGAATGCTGTCACGCTCCACTGCTTTCACCTGCGTCTCATGCCACTGAAAGCTAAGAAAGGGGTGGACTTTGCAGACTTTGCCAAACTGCATGATGGTTGCATATGTGTATATATGGCACACATACAACAACATATTTTGCATGACACACTGGATCTACCACAGTTAACATAAAACTGTGGGTGATGATGGCGTGATGTTATCTGTTGTGTGAGCTCAGAGGTGCAAATGTGACAGGGAGCTTTTAAGTAACATTATGTGAGGGAATTCCTGCAGTGAGGGCTCAGCATGTGCTTGAAAAGATTGTCAGCATGGAGTCATTCCTTCTTTGAAGGGAGACTTTTACTGCCATTTTGTTAGGAATTTTTCCCCATTTTGTTTTTATATGTTGAATTGGTTCCACCTTTTCATAAGGCACCCTTAATTAAAAGTTTATATAGGCTTTATAAATTGTTAATAAATATTTTACAGTGTTTTATAAATCCGTTATATAGCATTAATAACTACAATTTTAGGGTTGTCAGGTTGTGAAAAATCCTTCTGGCTGTGGTTTTGTCTTGCTGGAGGAGGATAAACACCACCAGGCAAACTGTCCTGGGGCCCCAGAATTGCAGGGGCCCTGAAAGCTCCAGTCTTACTGTGTGTTAAGTGGGTAATACTAATTTCATTGAAAATGTATTTGGGAATATTCAGCACTAAAGCACAAGATCAAGTGACATAATGAGGCCCATGTCAAGGTGGGTCCTGCTTTATTTTGTAATCTTGAGGCCCTGCCTTGAAGACAGCCCATGTTCACATAGTTTAAAGACCTTGCAGGGGCCCCAAAAGCTTCAGTCTTACTGCGTGTTATTTATTAACTATTTATTAAGATGTTCCAAATAATTATAAAACACTTACAGCTGTATTTCTTTATGAAAGGTGCCAGATAAGTAAGTTTTCATCTTTTCATGGGATACAGATTTATTGAGGGCAGCAAAAGGCCAATAGTTTACATAACCAGGCATTACCTAATAATTAATAACTGGAGCACAACAGCTCTGTGATTGGCTCTGGGGTCTATTCTCTTGATACCAAGGAGGAAGCAACAGTAAGGGCAAATGTTGTCATTATGTCACCTTATATGACACTAGAATAAAATAGAATAGATAATTGATAAAAACCTTGGAACTTGAAGCCCTCCAGGTTGACCCACAGGCACAGGTCCTCGTTGTCGCACTCGCAGCTCCACGGGTTCCCGCTGAGCCCCACCGAGCGCAGGGCGGTCAGCGCGACCAGGGAGGTGATGTTGAGGACAGTCAGGTTGTTCCGACTCACATCCATCACCTGGAGGGCCGCGTTTTCCGCAAAGGCGTCCGGGTGGATCTCCGAGAGCCCCGGGTTGTCTGTCATCCTCAGCATCACCAGGCTCGTCAAGGGACCGAACGTCCTGTCCTCGATCCGGGTCAAGGTGTTGAAGGAGAGGTCCAGGTAGGCCAGCTTCCGTAGATTCCCAAACGTGGACTCGGATATCTCAGTCAGGGAGTTGTTACTGCAGTCCAGGTACACCAGATCGGAGAGGTAGTTGAGCGCGAGCGGCGGCAGCTCCACGATGCGGTTGTTGGAGATGATGAGCTGCCGCGTGGCAAGCGGCAAGTTGACAGGGAAGGTGGTCAGGTGCTGCCCGGCGCACTGAACCACCAGCTGGTCATCACACACACACCTGTCCGGGCAGCCCGAAGACAGCACCGGGGATGTGTTCACCCCCGTGGTGAGGAGGAGCAGAACTATGAGCCGCAAGGGTTGCGCGCTTGGCTGCGGAGCAAGACGCATGACACCGCCGAGGGCTTCATCCACCCCGTTTGGAGAGAGTCAGACGCATTCACATTCTTCATTGATACATCCTCTCCAAGTTGTTTGTCCCAGAAATGATGTCCACAGAGGTCAAACCTAACGCTTGCCCGTGGGAACCTCTTGCGCGTAATGTCTCAGTTCATCCTGTTGGTGGTTCTGGATCCAGCGCATCCACTGTCTGGAACTTGACAACCAGATGCCTTCTTGCTGTTTCACATTTCATTGATTCATCGGGTTTCTTTCGTCAGAACACATCTATTCACACACTGTAAACGCGCACAACATCCTCTCATACTGCGCTGCCTGCAATGACCACGGTCAGTTGTTCCACAACATGTTTGCCATCGTCTCGCTTTCCGAAACTGAATCCACACGAGGGGGGCGCACTAAACTGAGCGGCGGAAAGGGGGTGGGGGTGCATTGTGGAGTGATCTAACGCTTTGGAGTGAGCTGGGGGGGGGGGGGGGNGGGGGGTCTGGGCAGCGAAGGTAACGGAAATAAAATTTTGGGATATGGAGGCCAGCAAAATGTAATCCACGCATAGTTGTGGAACTTAAAGGTGACCTACAATGCTCCAGCTGCAGACACATGCCTTAGGTGTGTGTTTATGTGTGTGGACGCTGCATCCATATAAGAATAATAATGTGTGTCTGTGTATGGAAATATCTGTGAGCATGTATGTGTGTTGGATAGCCTGCCTCAGGTGTTTGTGTGTGTGTGGAGGTGGAACAAAAAGCAGGTGCACCTGACACCTGGTAAGCATATTGTGTGCGATCAGATCACATGGGTTTTTAGGCTTTGGAAACAAGACAGTGGGGCAATGATAACAATGTGTTGGGGGGGGGCCCTATCAGCCTACACCACTCAGACCTATATGTGCAATGAGGCTTTTACAATAATGACTGACATATCAGCCATAGGCAACCAACCCCCCCAAATTCAAACCATACCCAGTGTACTGCCAACAGACGATGGGGCGAGATGAGATGGGACAAGGTGGTCTCAGGCAGCAGTTGTTTTCCTCCTCTCTCCAGACTCAGTATGAGTCCAGAGTCTATTCTTGGTTCTCTGTGTAGGTGTTGAAGTGCTGAATCAGACTCAGCATGATGGAGGAGGAGGAGGACAGATGTGCCGCTGACAGTCCGTAAAAGAAACCACCCAGAGTCGACAGTCAACAACCGCTGACCACGCTCTCTCTTTTTCTCTCTCACACACGTCCACAATATAAAGTTTAGGCTTTTCCCCCCTGTACTGTGTTTTCCCAGGTGTCACAAAATAGAACAGGAGGCTCTAGTATAACCTAATGCTTTTCACACTTGTCATCCTGTGGACTGAACTAATCCTCACAGCTGTTGTGTGTCAAGAATATTCACTGGCTTTATGAGGACATCTAGTGACGAATACTTGGTAATGTTTTACACAGTGAGCAGCTGCCATGCAACAATCTTCTTATATTCTTTCTTTTCTGATGCATGGCTTACAGTTTGACTGGTAATTATCCAAAACCCAGAACTATCCAAATGTATCTACATTATTTCTGATGACACATAAAGCACCAATTTCTTCTTCATCCTCTGAACAAGCAGTGGTCTGCTCATAACTCATGCTGTTCAGCCAAACAGTATTCAAATCCAAAGAGCTTTTATTTTAAATTCTGGAGGAGATCCTAAAGTTTCCAAAGATACCAAATATGTCAGGCTGAATTTTGGGGAAATGTGTATGAAACTGTGCACAAGACATCGAGAATATTTCCATTTGACGGAATGGTGCTGCCATAAAAACATGTAGTCTTAAATATTTCACAAAATATCATACAGCTTCATTGAAAAGTTGGAACAATACGATATTGTCAGACTGAGTAGAAGAAGAATATTTTAACAGACTTAAATCCTCTTAAAACAACAAGGTAAAATAATATGTTATGGGCAAAGAATAGACCTAAAAAAAAGGCAAAGTCATCTACATATCTAGGTTGGGTCCTGACAGCAACCACAAATTTGAAAACAGTCAAATACTTTTCTGGCTAAGTGGCACATCTAAAAAAGTAATCTCTTCAAAATACAAACTACATGTTTTCTCCATAACCTCTGGCATATCTTCATCTACACTCTCACAACTTCCTCTGTTCACATTTGGTGTCGGCATGTTATAGGTCATACAAAGACAAAAAAAGACATCATCACTAAAGCACCAAATTGCTGTTTGAGTGACATGGCAAAATTATGTCCGTCAATCACAGTTAATGCTAATTTTCTGAGATTAGATCGGCTGCCAGCTATGATTAGAATAATATAATATAATATGGCCATTTCTAAAATGATTATGAGTTCAGTCCCATGTCAGCAGCTCATGCAGTAGTGAGCCTGAGTCTGCTGAACAACAGACACCACTAACAGTGGTTTGCATAACTCTACATATAGGTTTACCAAGATCAGGGCCCTGGTATTGCAAACTGGCTTTCTGGCTTGGCTTTCTGGGGCACTTCAAAAGGATCATGGAGCCATCATTAATTAAGTAACCATGACCAGCTATACATAATGTTGTATAGCTGGTCGAGGTGGAGCAAATTTTAACTTATGTTATATACTGTTTGTAGTTTAATCTATATTAGCACATCATATTTTATATATGTTTGGTAAGTAAAGTCTTTGTAAAATTACAACTAAAGCTGTCAAAAGTAAAAAGTAAATATTTCCCACTGAAATATAGTGGACTATACGTATAAAGTAGACAAGTATAAATTGGAAATGCTCAAGTGAAGTACAAGCAGGCTACCTCAAATGTGTTACTTACATCCCACAACTGTCTTGTAAAAGTAGCTAGCTAATACAGGCTATACCTGCTAATGATTCCCGCTGGGGAGTCTCTTATTTTAGCTGGTTACCAAGGTAACGTGCTTACATATCATTACAGCATTGTTTACCTGCGGTCTAGGGCGCATGTCAGAGAAGTGGAACTGATTATTTGAGGAAATGTTGCTGTGGAGCACCGTATCGCTCGGAGTAATTAGGCTACACTGACAAGTGAAACCGGATGCTCCCATGACATTTAGCCTAACACATATTAGCTATAAAAGCTGTCGAGTAAATCATTGCCTAGAGTCTCTGTAGTTAAAGCGGCCGCCACGCCCTCGCTGTGTTTATATGCGTTACGTAAGCCTCTACGCACACGGACACATTTTTGAGTAGGAAACTTCAGTGTGGTCGGTTTGTCGCTGTGTTTTCGCCGTCAACCTCGTACGCTACATCTTTAAGGTAAACGCTTGTATTATTTTTTTATGAGCTGTGTGATGTTTTATATGTTTCCTCTGAGATTTGTTGGTCTAACACGAGTGGCGCCGCTGGAATCCTCGTTTGACCTTTCGTTTTTAAGACGTCCTTGCTCTCCGCCGCTGGTTTCTAAGCCTCTTTTCTCCTCTTTGACAGATTTATAAAAAGTGTGTTTGAGAAGGGGGGCAAGGAAGCACACAAGCACCCGAATGTTATGCATTTATATGCATGAATAAGCAGCATTTTCTGTTATTTTTTGCCCGAAAAAGAACTCCTCCCTTTTCTTAGCTAGAACAAAATGTCGGTTAGAAAGTTAGTTATTAAGTTACTTTCAAAAATAGTTAAAAGCATAAATGGTAGAAATATATATATATATATATATATATATATATATAGCACTTTTTATTTGGAACAACCTAAACTAATTCGGCTGTTATTTTTCCTCTGCCAAGATTGTCAAGATGGTTGTGCTTTCTAAAGAGTATGGATATGTGGTGTTAACTGGTGTCGCCAGCATGGTGATGATTGGACATCTGGCCATTCAAGTTAGCAAAGCCCGCAAGAAGTACAACGTGCAGGTGAGCAGAAGTATTGGTGTTCAAATATAAGTAGCAGAACATAGCCCAGTCTTTCTCATGCTCCCACACATTCAAACACCACCCACAGCAACTTCACAGTTTGTTGACATAGTTTCATGCTTGGGCAGTTTGTGGCTTGTTGTAAAGCACTTTAAATTGCCTAAACAAAGAAACTTGCCTTGCAGTATCCTCAGATGTACAGTGACAACCCAGAAACTGGACACATTTTCAACTGCATCCAGCGTGCACACCAAAACACGTACGTATGAGCTGAAACATAAGGCAATACAAGTTCAGTTTGCACACACTGGCTGATATTGCATCACATTTTCATGAGTCATAGTAACAAATGGAAAAAGAGGTGAAAGTTAACATGCTGTTTTTACCTCTCACCAGCCTGGAGTTCTACCCCGCCTTTCTTTTCTGCCTCGCTGTTGGTGGTTTGCATGCTCCTGTAAGTAGATTTTTGCACTGTCATGCTACTGTAGTACCAACATACCGCCTCCAAAATAAGGCGTTACACTGGAGATCTGTAGAAATTAAAGCACAACAGTTGAAATGTACACTCTTGTAAAACTCTGTCACATGAGAGTGTGTTACCTTTGCTTGTATGTATGTGTGTGTGTGTCTATCACAGCGTCTCGCCAGTGGACTTGGGGCTGTATGGATTATAAGCAGGGAGGTGTACGCACATGGGTACTCTTCAGGAGGTAAGAACATGTTGGGAAGTCTATATTTCATTTACATTTTCTGCTATTGTAACGTAAAGCAGGGTGCGAAGGTGCTATTATTATTATTATTATTATTATTATTATTATTATTACTACTCCTCTCAATCAGATCCTAAAAAAAGAATGCGGGGAGCGTTCGGGAACGTGGCTTTGCTCGGGATGATGCTGACCACAGTCTGCTTCAGCCGTCACCTGCTTGGCTGGACGGGACCGCAGATGGGCCTCTTCCATAAAGCTAACTGTTGCTAGTGAGGTCTTCAGGAGGGGCTCACTCAGTCACCTTTATAATCAAAGCCACTACATAACCCATATACCTGTGTGCTAACCTCTGACTAATGTAACATTTGAATTCAAGTGAAGTTCATGTTGTCAAGTGGCCTGACCAGTTCTCCAGGGAGGGAAACGCCTCATTTAGGATAATGGATGTGGTGTTGCAACATGCAAGGCCTGTCAGTTTGTCTTGATAGCATTTTGACCTGCACCCTGATTTTGAAATTAATTGGCCACATGACTTTTCATATTATGTATTTTTGCAATAAATAAATGAAGATGCTGTAATAAAGACACGTTTGAGGGAATTTAGCCTTGCTTTTGATGGACTTTGACAGTATAGCCTATATTATGTTTGCATTTGCTTAGCTGAAAAAGTCAGATTTTGTACATGAATGAATAACTGAAAATGGTTAGTCAAAAATATAGCTGTTGTCGAGTTTTTGAGATGGTTCTCATACTGAAAACAGGGTTTTGACATTTGTCATACTGATTTTAAATATACATTGGTTATAAATAATCCTGTGGGGTTTTTTTTTATTGGGAGTTGAATGTGTTTTTATTGAATGTGAGCTCTTGTTAACATTGCGGAGTGTTTAAGGGAGCTGCATTTTTTATTTTTTTTTATTTTTTTTAAGCTTGTTCAAAGCCCACATTACTTGCCTAGGCATGTGGATTTCTATCTCTGCAGAGCTGTTGGGCTCAAAACCAACTGCAAAAGAAAATGCCCCTCATAGAGGTCACAATGACAGCATAATGCTTAGGAACTCACCCACATACTATAGCTGTGATTGAACAAGGCCCCACCCTCTAAGCATACGTGACTTGAGGCTTACAGTACAGTGGTTTCTGTTTTATTATCAAACAGGAAATCCTTAGATCAATAGATTCTTACAGTCCACATTTCAATGGCATATGATCATACTGTTGGCACTCAACAGTAAAGTAACACACTAGGTAAAAACTGATACAACAGCTTAGTTCCAGCACATTTGCATGATACTCCAGCTAATACACATACAGGTAACAACAATCTACACATGTAAACTCCTTTGTGCCTCTTCTCATCGTTTCCATTTACGGCACTTGAACGACCATCTTATGCGCAGAAACAAATATATTCTTTATAAATATGAATTTTACGACATTTAACAATAGTGTGTTTTACCTTTACAGTTTACCCATATTAAAGAGTTTATTTAGTGTAGCAAGGTCTGTTCTCAGTGTGCATTGGTGGATTATAACATTCATCATCAAAAACAGAATAACCAGATTCAAGTTTTATATACCAGCATCAGACCATGATGATAAAAGTTCCATAACACGTGTAACTACACATCAAAAGGCTGCAAAAATAAACATTTTCGACAGACTTTGGGGTAATAAATGTGAACAATTGAATGATGAGTGGCTTCTACTGTAAAGAGAATAGCTGTGTCTGTTTCTCCAAAGTTATGGCTTTTGGATTGTAAAATCACTTGCTTATGATTTTTGTGTAGATTTTCTGCAAAACCTCAGTTTTAAAACAACACATGCAATCTGGCATTTTGGTTTGAAAGTGCACTTCACTAATATTTGGTCACCTAAGGGATCATGATTTATATTCCTTAATCATTTTAGGCGTGTTGGCAACTGTCCCATGTGTCTTGAAGCACTTAATATCCTCGTTCTGTCCTTGTCTCCTACTCTCTTATTTCTTGCTGGATAACCTGAGGTTGTTGTCTATTAAATTACATTGGAGGACTTCATGCAACCTTGATCCACATTACCTCAGATGTCCCCTAGGGGGCACTGTGACCATTCCTGCCACGTTAAAGTGCTGTGCATACATGAGGAGTCAGTCAGGGGTGCAGGAGGTACCAATAACTCGCCTCAGGAAAGAAAGAAAAAGTTTCCACCAGACTGAAGATCTCCGGAAATTTAAAGGGAATGTGGAAAAAAGTACTTCTGAAACCTCCCATTTAAAAGACTTTATGAATCTTTCTCATGGAACAGATAAACTTTTTTTTTTTTTAAATCACTGACCCAAAACTCTCAGTCACAAGGGGGAACTCATCTGCAGAGATGCAGCTGCATCCAGGCAAAGGCTTTTCTCAGGTCCACACTGGTCTTCCTTTGGTGTCTGCTTTGCTTCTGTTCTCCGAGTGGTGGGAGTGACTGACAGGATGCTTCCATCAGTAGGTGTACCTGGAGAGCGGCGTGTCCTCCATCAAATCATCCTGGAGAAGATGATTAAAACAGTTTTTAAGAATTTCTTTTCCAGGTGAGGAAAACAATGCAACAAGGTGAACACTCAGTTTTACAATTTCTTTTTAACAGTGTGGGGGGGGGGCTTTTTCCAAGCTTTGTCTGAGGGGGAGGCCCACAGTCTCTGATTTTGAAAACCCCTGGTATAAGTTATTTTCTAAATATGTCTGACATCTGTTGAACAAAGAACAATCTTTTGAAGTCACAAAAAAAACCATTTTAGTTAATAATCTTGTGCACGCAGGATTTCAAAGGCGGTTGAGAATAAACAATTACAAGCAATGTGTAACAGAACTGACTTCACTGATTTGTTTCATATTTGTGTCTCTTTCTCAGCTGAAAATCTCTTTGTATGTACTCACATTTGAAAAGGAGTGGCCATACTAACAGCAGTATTCACAAGTTTCTGTTAAGACAGGTTGAAGAATATTTAGCTTGAAGGAATACTGATATCTCGTAAGGCTAGTCTGGTTGCAAGATGAGCAAAGGCACGAGTTCAAGTCCAATCTTTTATTATGGAAGGATAGTTTAACTGATTTATCTGGCAATAGAAGAAAAAGGATGACAAAGGATATAAATATAGACATCATAATTGCTCATTTCAATAACTGATAATCCAATAATGGTAATTTAACTTCATACACAATTACTGCATAAACCTACCTGAACTACCACTACTGAAACTTAATCAGCAGAGCAAATAAATCATAAACTACTAAGCTGCTATAAATGCATTTCAAACCAAAGGAAACTTACATATCACATACACAGATCAAACTATTGGAGGGATGAGGCATCCACATGAGGCCAGCCAGCTTCTTTGTTCTCAAAGGGTTTGCCACAGGTTAGCTGGCTGCCTATATTGATTCTGAGGCTCCGCCCATCCAGGAAGCGTAGAGGAAGGTTAGAGTGGGAGGGGATTTTCTACACCGGTTATATGTCTAATAAGCCGGACCACTGACCCTCTTGAGAGTGATTTAAGCTGTGAACTCTACAAGTTCACAGCTGATTTTCAAAGCCATGAGCTGGGAAGAAAATCTGGTGATTTGGGGTTGCAAGTAAAGGCGCAGCAATTTAGTATTGTACTTGCACAAAGTTGGGTGACTACAAAGAGAAAAAGAAGGGTCAGAAATGGTGCCGCAGAGGCCAAGATAACCTGACTTTTAGTTCATAGTTCAAGCTCTAAAACCAATGGATACTACATTTCCCATAATGCAACTGGATAGTGTCTTTCATTAGCACCTCCCTGCCCGGTAAACACCCACTTGTTTCAAACTCTATACCCCAGGTTTGTAACAGGCTTTCTGTTAGAAATCTGAAATCTCAAGCCAGAGCTGAGATAACCCTGATGACATCATCAGAAGTTATTTTCTCTGACTTTAGACAGCTCACTTTAGAGCCACTGCAGACATTATACATCTGTTTTCACATGCTGAGTAGTGCTCCTCAGGACAAGTAAACTGACCTTTGCCCCTTTAATCACTTAAACAAAACCATCTTTAACAACCTTACTGTATTGTAATGCATCTATGTGTATATAAACGTGTATCTTACCATGGGAAGATCCTGCAGCCGATGGAACTCTGGGTGGTTTGTCCGCTGGCGGAACTTGAGGAAGAGTATGATGAAGACGATAGCCGTGGTGACAATGAACACTGACAGCAGACCAGCCAGCAGGGGGTCCAGAGGGGAGCTAGAGCGGTAGCGGGGCCCCTTGAGGTCTAAATGACAGAAAAATAGCCAAACATAATAAAACGCATTTTTAAGATAGAATGAGAAAATAAAGGCAACACTCTCTCTCACCTGTTCATGACCTTACCTTCATCTCCAATGTTAAGCTCAGATGGGACCTCCTGGTGTGTTGGCCCCACAGGACCTCGGCCTGGAGCTGAGGTCAGAGGGTGTCCTGTGGCTGTTGGTTGTGCGGTGGTCATGGTCAGTGATTCAGACTGTGGCTGGAGGGTGGAGGCGTGGGCTGTGGAGCTTGTTTCCTGCACCGTGCGGGCTGGCTGAGATGAAAAGGTGGTGAGGGGATCTCTGGCCAGAAGGGCTCTGCCTCTGGTGGTTGAGATGTGTTGCGGAGAGGTGGTGCTCTGTACAGTCTGCGTGGATGAAAGGCTGTCTGCAGCAGCTGAAAGTGGGGATGTGAGGGCAGTGCTGTATTCATTCAAAACAGTACAGAGAATTCTTCTACACCACCCCACTTCATACATTTATCTGATATGTTCTGTTGCCATTTCTGTAAAAAAAAATTATTGTTTGTTCTTCCCAGTAAGAGTTGATTCTTAAACTCATATTAATGTAGATGTTTTATTTCTTATAATAACTAATACTCTGATTGTTGTTTAATTACAAATACAGTATTTACATTAAAGCTGCATGAATTGATTTTTTGTTGGCCATCCAGGGGAACAACCTGAAAACAACGCTGGCATATTATCACATTATAAAGTTGTTGTGGTAATTGTGTTAGCAGTTAGCTTATTTACATATTCAGCAGATATGGAGCAACATTAGCATTCATTCTGAGTCTGTTCTATCTGATGAATGTGAGTCCAACATTCACTCGGTTTTGGGAGAAATAATGCTCCACTTAATTCACCAGCTAGTCGCTAACTTTGTTGATGTGCAGATAAACAAAATCCACACAAACTTCTTGAACATTGTTTTTTTGGTGCTGGAGAGGGCGACAATGTGGCAAACTCTCAGCTTTAAGTCACAGAACAATAATATACATTAAGGATTGGGATTGTGGCGCTGACTGATGAAACATTAGAATATCTAAAACTAGACTGAGTTGATTGACAGAAAACTTATCAGCAACAATTCTGATACTCGAAAAACGGTAATAATTTGCTGGTTCTAGCTTTGAATATTTTCTGTTTTTCTTACTCTTTTATGCAAGTAAACTGAATATCTTTGGGGTTCGGACTGTTGTTCAGACAAAACAAGACATTTGAAAAACTTCACTATGGGTTCTGGAAATCAACTGATTAATAATTTTAAAAATCTGATTAATTGATAATGAAAATAATTGTTAGTTGCAGCCCTAGTGAACACAGTTAAAAGTTTCATTAATATTACAGGATTGCTGTATTGCATTATTATTTACAGAAGGTTCTATTTTTCAGTCACTGCTTTATTATTTCGATGATGTTTTTGTTTTCTCTGTGAAACTACTGAATACACATTGAGATAAACACACCAGGCTGCCTTTCCCCCTTTCAGCATGAGTATATTCTTACTCCATGTTAAGCACATGTGGCTGTTTACATCACGTTTGACAGACTACCTTTGTACTGTTTACATGTAGGATAGAATGAAGGCAGTCACTAGTGCTCCTGTGGGCATAATGGCAATGTATTGTATATGAGCTGAAACCATAAAAGCATTACCTCATCCTAATACTTAAAGTGTATAAAGTATAAAACACTCTCGACATCCTTGTGCATATCCTGCATTAAGTCACAAAGCAAATTCTGCAGGGAGAGAGGTGAGAGGTGACGAGAACAGCTAAAAAAAGGGGAGGCAAGAGTGTGATCTGGATGGCGTTATGTCATATTGTTGTTGTTATTTCTGAGACTGCTCAAAGAGGCAACATGGCATCAGAGGCAGGGGTTATATTTATCTGATCTATAAAAGGGAATCTCTTAAATGAGGTTACGACATACATTCTCAATCTCAGTGCAGTCATGTGGGGGTCAGGAGACGGCTATGTTCCTGGAACGCACTGCTGGCAAGGGAGTTGAGTCTGAGGAGGGCGTCTGTGTTTGCAAACAGGCAGCTTTTAGTGTGTGGGATGTTATATTTTTCAGGATCTGGACAAAGTAAACAGAATGGGCTGGAAAATTATAGATGCACAATTATAGAATAATGATGCAATGGTGACCATGATTTCTATGTTTCTAAGTTTCAATAAAGGCCTGGACTTTAAAAAAAAAAGAGGCATATAAACAGTGCATGCAGGTTTGTGTTGGTTACCTGAAGGTGGAGGAGTACCCAGGTGAGCAACCATGACAACAGGTACATCCGCGTGTCCAGATGTAGCCACAGCATTTGTCAGAGTCCCTGAATGGACGGTCCCTTCGGTCTTGGTAACGGGAGTGGCTTGAGTTGAGGTTTCAACCCTGCCTGCAGGATTATTTTTCTGCTGTGGAACGTCGTTCCCAGGATCCTCTGTCAGGTCAGGAGATGCTGAGTTTCCAGCATGACTCGGGAGGCCAGCCTGGGTGAGGACAGGAGGCAAAGCATTGCTCTGACCTATGGGATAAAAGATGAATCATATTAAAGGGATGCAAATAAATTCATCAGCAAATGTAATGTAAATGTTTTGTCTATAAAACTGGGTCTAAAAAATTCCTCATAGCATAAAGTGAAATATTCAAATGTCCAAAACCAAAAGATATTTAGTTTACTATCACTGAGGACTAAAAAACAGAACTTATTCACATGAGCAGTCGGAACCAGAGAAGTTTGGCGTTTTTCTTTAAACAATGACTCAAAATGATTGATTGTTTATCAAATATAGTTGCAGATTCATTTTCTGTCAATCAGCTACATGATTAATCTACTCATTACAGCTCTAAAAAACCCAAAGATATTCAATTTATCATACAAGTCTAGAAAAATCAGTAAACTTTCACATTGGAGAAGGTGGAATCAGAGAATTTGGGGGATTTTTGCTTGCAAGTGACTCATCCGATTAATCGATTACCAAAATAGTTGGAGATCAATTTTCTGTCATTGATTAATCAACTGACACATTGCAGTCTTCTGATGTGCAATTTTGATTTTAAACTATGTTGACTGACAGCAGTTTTGAGTGTTTTGTGTTTTGATTTTTTTGAAAGTCCAACTGAAGTATGCAAATATTGAAAGCTCAAATAAATAAAAGGAAGACTGGTGAACACAAATCAGAATAAAATGAGTTACCATATAGAGAAAATAAAGGCCCACCTTGTTGGTCAAAGGAAAGGCTGGTGCTGAGCGGACTATAAGAAGTTAATAAAAGGACTGAACATAATTTAATAATGACCAAATGCAGCCAACAGCCCGCAGCCCTGCACGAACTTTCTATAAGATCAATAGACTGTCGAGAGCATCATGTGCTGAATCGATAACGAGTCCAACTCGCGTCAGCAGGATGTCAAGTCAGTCCACAAACACAAAGACACACACACACACACACACAAGGGATGACACCTTACCTCTTGTCTGCGATGAGCCGGTTAGGACCACCAACACGCAAAACACGCAATTCATTTCAAACTGCATCTCGTGCGCGGCCGTCCCCTGCAGATCACAATGAAAAACGGACCAAAACGGGCTCTCCACGGCAGCTCTGCTTTTTTAGCTCTGGGGGTTGTTTCCGTTACGTGATTTGACAGGGCACATCATCAGCGCTAAAAATATCCGGAGGGAGTCGGGCAGAAGAGGAGCAGGGGTGGGGCTGCGCGGCAGGCCGCATGCAGGCGGCGGTGGGAGCACAAAAGACGCGCGCGTCCTAAAGAGCATAACGCGTCACTGATCCCTCTGCACGTTCGTGTTTCACTCTCCAGCTCTGTGTTGTTGTTTTTTTCCCTGTCAGACTCACTCATCTCTATATCCATTCCCCTGACATGCATCGGTCTGCAGTCGCAGTTGCTCCGCTGCTCCAATCAGATGCCAGTGCGTCAGAGGCGCAGTTGTCTGCGTCAGGAGCGCCTGTAGCATTGAATGCACACACTATCAAGCTGTGGTCAAGTTTGACTGCATTCATGATTATTGCAGGCTTGCTGCAATATTAGTTGATCGACACTAAACAGTGATAGGTGGACAGTAGGTGTCAGTGCTGGTAATGTGAGACACCAACTTTTCAGCCCCCACAGAGGTCAGTATGTCGTCATGCCTGAGGGCACTGCCCACATGTTTACAGTATGGACAGCTGAATGACCCGCTGCGTCCTCTGTCAGCGTGCTTTGACACACTTTAGAGGACAGTGTCTCATCGTTTTAATTGCTTCTTTTTTTCTTTTTTTCTTCTTCTACCGAGCAGACTTTTATTTCTAAAGGATATCCAACGGCAACAGGGAGGCACCCTCACGTTGCGCCAGATGGAGCCTTCAGCCAATCCGGGAGACAGCCCGGTGGAGTTGGAGTTAACGGTGGAGAATGTGGAGTCGGTAAGTTACTTGTCAATAATCAGCCACTTCACATTATGACTGTTTATTGAAGTGGACGTGCAGATGGAGCTTCTGTAATACCGTTCAGAACAGGAAAGCTAATTTGAATGTTGCTGGATGTGAGGGCTGCAGCCTCATCTCATATTGATATGGATCTATTTTATTATATATTGAGTAAAAGTAAAACAGCAGCAGTTTAGTCAAGTAGAAAACGATAGTTTGTTAATTGTACTTTAACATAGGGAGATCAGACAAGCTGGACCTTCTGTAACATGATACCAGCTATAAGCATATGCTGTCCTAATAATAACTAACACCATGTGCTTTGGATTAGTTGCTATGACAACACATTTCTTTACTCTATTCAAACAATTTGTCCTCCAGCATGCATTATTTTTAATGCTGGTTGTAAATGGAAATCAGAAATTCAATTTAAAAGGACTGGTGACATATTTGAACCTGTTACACCAGATAAAACGCAGATGAATATATTGCCATTATACCTCCTCAGTCAAAGTCAAAAATATGGGGATATTGATAGTTGGACGTTATCATGATTATGATTTTGATCCGCCCTGATGTCCTCGTTAATATCATCCTTATCTGTTGTTGTATTTGTCCTTCCTCTCTCCTCCCCCAGGCTCTCTATCAGCTGTACTTTGATCCAGACATGGAGCATAAGAATGTGGCCCAGAAGTGGCTGACCCAGGCCCAGGCCTCTGCACAGGCGTGGCAGTTTTGCTGGGCCCTGCTTGGCCCTGACAAGGTCTGTTGTTGTGCTTCTGCTCAGACAACTGCAAAGTCTACATTTGCATCTATTGCAGTGTGCAAGTACATCAGGCAGTGTAATGCAGTGAAGAAAGACTGGCCGGAAGTCAGTGCTGATCAGAGCTGCAAAACGTATATAAATATATATATATTGCTATGTTGAGTTCAAAGATGAATGTATATTTAGTATACGTCTACAGCAGCTATTTCATCTCTGTCTGTATCTTTGCAGCTCCCAGAGGTGCAGTTTTTTGGCGCCAGCACCCTCCACGCCAAGATCTCCCGTCATTGGAGCGACCTCCCCACAGACCAGCATGAGAGCCTGAGGATGCAGCTCCTCTCCCACATCCTACACTTCTCCTCGGGGCCCAAAATGGTGCTAACCAGGCTGTGTGTAGCCCTGGCTGCCATGGCTCTCAACTTAATCCCGCAGGCTTGGTCCCAGCCAGTGGCGGACATGGTGAGGGCCTTCCAACCGCAGAAGCCTGACTCTGAAGGTGGCTCTTGTGCAGAGGCCACCCAGGACCCTCACGCACACTGCCTCGCACTGCTGGAGCTCCTCACCGTACTTCCAGAGGAGTTCCAGAGCACCCGTCTGGCTCAAGCCCGTCGTGCCCAGCTGAGGGAGGCCCTGGCTGGGGAGTGGGCGGTGGTGTGTCCCATGCTGCGCCAGCTTCTCCAAAGCCAGGACTCCTCGAACCAGGTGAAGGAGAAGGTGCTGCGCTGCCTGTCCAGCTGGGTGGGGCTGGACGTGCCGTTAGGGGAGAGTCATGAGCTGGTCCAGGACTGTTTCACTGCGCTGTCCAACCCAGAACTGTTCGACATGGCTGTGGAGACGATAGTTAATGCCATCTCTCAGCCTGACTGCCAGAGGTGAGAAAACACGCTTGGATCATAAACTCATTAAGGTCACAGTCAGTCCACTCTCAGGTGTGTGATCAGAACATGTGTATGCAGGTACATTGATGCTCTGGTGAACTTGATGCCTCTGGTGCTGGGTCTCCATGACCAGCTGAAGACAGCCGCTCTGGATGGGGACATGGAAACCTCACATGGTATCTGTCGTATTGCTGTTGCCATGGGGGAAACACACTCCAGGTACACGCGGATGCACACACATACCACCATCCTATAACCTGGCTTCAGTAAATGGCTTTTATTTCTTAATTTGGATCAATGTGTTTGTGTATGACAGGGTTTTATTGGAACAGGTGGAGCACTGGCAAGAATATCTGGCTTTAGCTAACATGATTCTTTTCTGTACCGGCATCCCTGGGCACTACCCAGTCAGTGAGACCACCAGCTCCCTTACACTCACCTTCTGGTACACTCTGCAGGTAAGGTGAATGCATGATTGAGATGTTTTGCACATTAAATGTTTTTTCTTTTCACTTTCTAACTTTCTTTCTAATTTTCTCCTGCGCATTCAGGATGACATCTTGTCATTCGAGGAGGAGAAGCAGGCCGTTTACCTGCAGGTCTACCGGCCGGTTTACTTCCAGCTGGTGGACGTGCTACTACATAAATCCCACTATCCCCCCCAGGAGGATTATGCCTCCTGGTCCTCCGATGACAAGGAGCAGTTCAGGATTTACAGGTAAGACACACTAACTAAAGGAGGTTATTAAGGAGCTCTGAAACTGGATTTTAGTCCTCCCTCGCGGGATAGAAAGTGGACAAAAAGTTACATGCCTGTCTCATTGTATTACACACAGAAGCACTTTGGAATGACAACAATTTGTTTTGCATTTCAGAGTGGACATTTCCGACACTCTGATGTACGTGTATGAAATGCTGGGGGCAGAGTTGCTCAGTAACCTCTACGACAGGCTGGGCAGACAGCTGATGGACCCCCAGCAGTCAGCAGTATGGCAGGTAATGTAGTTAATGACTGATTCCCATCATATACAGTATATTCTAGAAATTGTAGGTAATTGTCTGGATAATATCCATTGTGTCAGTTTACCCACTTTTTTAATTACAAAATACCCGATCCTCATTTTTAGCCTGATACATATTTATATTAAATAAATCTACTATCTATCTACAAAGCAAATGTTTCCTCTTCCTCTCTCTTGAACCTAACATCACGCATCGTTTCAGGACACAGAGGCCCTGTTATTCGGCTTCCAGTCCATAGCTGAGACGATAGATGTGAACTACTCGGATGTTATCCCTGGTCTTATCGGTCTCATCCCCAGAATCAACATCAGCAACGCTATGCTGGCTGACACCGTCATGTACACCATAGGTACATACCCACACACCTGTTTCCTATTGTGTCCCTGTTAACCGTAACGGTTTCTCTCACAAATCATCCATTCTTACTTATGTATGATATCTTGACAGCTATTTTCTAGCCCTAAGACTCAGTCACCAGACTACCAATGATACGTACTTTTAAATGTTTTACATTAAAACAGAATCTTGCAAATTACAACCAGAATGATTTATAGCTGTAGATCTACATTGTTGTGTTCTGGTCTGCACTCAGCTGTACAAAACCCATTCACGTTCACTCTCCGTTGGCCAGGATCCCTGGCTGAGTGGCTGGCTGACCACCCAGTGATGTTGGGTGGCATATTACCCATGGTGCTTCAGGGCCTTGTGAAGGCAGAGCTGTCTGTGTCCAGCGTATCCACTCTGAAGAGGATCTGCAGGGAGTGCAGACATGACCTCAGCCCCTACGCTCAGGACATCCTGACTGTGTCACAGGTCTGACACGCACCTTTTTTTTGTTTTTTTAACATCGGTGTGATGACTGACTTTGCATTAATGCTTGTGTTCCTCCGTAGGATGTGCTGGTGACAGAAATCCATAAGGTGAGTAAACAGCCTTCAACATCTACCAGTTCTTTCCTATTCTGAAAACACAAATGCACCAACCGTCTCTGTGAGGACATCATCGATGATGTGTACTGTGTGTGTGTGTGTGTGTGTGTGTGTGTGTGTGCAGAGCAGCCAGTGCATGTGGTTGATGCAGGCTCTGGGTTTCCTCCTGTCCGCCCTGCCGGCAGAGGAGATTCTGGTCCGACTTCACGCTCTCATCACTCCTCACGTCCAGCAGCTGGACACACTGGCCCAGCAGGAGGTACTGTACATCAAGAGAGACTTGCAACTTCTACACAAAACCCCACAAATACTAGAATAACTGCAGTAGAGGTGGTTGTGCCAAAGTACAAACTGGGTAAATCAAGTACACAATGAGTACATTTGAAGCACATTATTATATTGGTGCCAAATTTGAGTACAAAAATATATTAACATTGTATATCACTTCAAAGTGTATTATTCCTCTAGTAGTATTTCACTGTACTTAACATAAGTTTACTCATAATCAATACTACTTCATTTGTAAGTTAGGGTATTTTTCATAAATGGTGAACAGTTCATATATTTTTTTAAAGTATGCTTTGAATGCTTAAATAAAAGGTGCAATTAAAGTGGATTTTCATGTGCTGTTACTGAGAATACTCAATTGCTTTATCTTTTCAATATAATACTGCAGTAGTAGTAGTCCAGTGCACTTAAAAAAGTATACTAATAATCAAGGAGTAGTAAGTACACTTTAATAGTTACCAAAAGAAATTTGGTAACTATTTTTACCAGTCAAAGTACACTATATGTTTATGTTGTTATTAATAACTATCTTTAAAGGATTAGCTTTAAAAAAAACAGTTATTGCATTTTTAAACATTATACCTTAAATACACTGTTACTCAAGTAGTTGTTTGCATATAAAATAAGTGCAGTAATAAGTACACTACAAATCAATACAATATATTATACTGTAAGAAGATTTGGTAAAAGTTGAGATTGATTAGTGTAAATATAAGTATACTGCAAGTAGAATTGAATTTACTTATAATAAATATTGATAAAAAGCAACTGCTTTTAAGATTTATTTAATCCATAATGAACACTATTCCTCTAGAGTACAGATAAAGTACGTTTTAATGAGTTAATTGACTCTCTTATCCAGGGTGGCAGTCAGTGAGCAGGTCAGGATTCAGGGTCTGTGTCTGAAACGTCTGTTGACAGGGACTCAGATACTAGCGGCTTCTTTTTATAGCAGCGTCTTTGCAGCATCTGACACAGCTTTTACAATTATGGCAGTAAAATGGCTCTTTGCTCTCACAGTCTCTTACGGGGCATAGTTCGGGCGGCAGGGGAAAGGACCCAAGTGCAGACAGAACACTGGAGGCTCAAGCAGGGGAGGCAGACAAACTGGCAAATAAGCATGAAAGTCCAGGTTTGGGTTCAGTAGACAGAAGCAAAGGGGATAAATACAACTTAGTATAGCGCACATGGAAAACAGATAACACAGTAACCAATACAATGAACCAGCAGGCAACAAAGGAAAGGGCCAGTATAAATGGGGAAGAGGCTGATGAGGGAATCAGGGGCAGGTGTGTAGTAGGGAACAGGTGCAGATAATCAAAGCTTAAAGGAGACATGAGGACAGGAACTGAGAAGACAGGAAAGACTAGATTTCAAAATAAAACTGGAAACAGACAAAGACTAACGGGATGTAACACAGTCGCTGTCACAATATGCCAATACTGACAATATCTTTTCTTCAGTTGTCACTGTCATCACCAAGGCTACATATCAAACTCATCCACTCGGTCTCCCTCTACAGCCTAATCCCACTAACAAACAGTCGATTATCCACATCCTGGGGATGCTGTCCAGTCTCTTTACCACTCTGGACATCAACAGACAAGCAGACAGCTCAGAGGGAGCATCCAGCCCAAGACTCACTCCCTCACAGAGCACACAGAATCCAGTAAGTTTAGCTCCGTTATCATATATTATTACCAGCTGTATCTCGCTTACTTCTTAAAACCCATTTTCATGGACTTGCATTTTTGCCTTTATATGGTCTTTTTTATTGCTTTTATTGTTTTTATTTGTATTTATCTATAATTCATTTTTATCTTGCTTTTGTTTTGCCTTACTATTTGGCTTTCTGTTGTTATATTACTTTCTGAGTATCCTGCTTTTGCTTTGTCTGTCATAGCACTCTGTTTTTAAAGGTGCTGTATAAATAAAGTTATTATTATTATTATTATTATTATTATTATTATTATCATCTTTGCTATTGTGAACTGAAAATAAGCGTGAAATTATATAGTGGTTTGTGCATCAATATTTCTGAACATGCTAAATATTTAAATATGCTGAAATGACCCTTTAACCCTTAACATACTTAAATGAAATTCATTTTATTTCATTTCTTTTTTAGGTTGTTGTTGTGCTACAGCAAGTGTTCACGTTGATCCAGACCATCCTCAGCAAGTGGCTTGATGACTCAGAGGTAGTCGAGGTAGGAGGGTTTTTTCTGCCTGCGTAAATATGTATGTGCAGATGTTGTGTGTGTGTGTGTCTGTGTGTTTGCGCATGTATGATTTATGTGTGTGCGTTCACTGACTCACAGATCTCTCCCTTCTCCCTCCCTCCAGGCAGTGTGCGGCGTGTTTGATAAGTCAGTTCGAACCCTCCTACATGATTTCGGGCCCATGGTGGCTCAGCTGAGTGAGATGCTGGGGCAGATCTATAGTGCCTTCCCACAAGCCTCAGCTCTGGACCTGGCACGGCAGGTATGCGCCCGCCCCCACACACCCACACACACACACACACACACACAGATCAGGGCCTGAATAAAAAGCAGCATCCCTTGAAATGTAATGAAGACTTGCTTTTGGGATCAGATCTCTCTCTCTTTTTTTTTTCTTAGATGGTTCACATATTTGCTGGAGAGGAGCACCACACCTCGAACATCAAAAGCCTTATTGAAGCGTTGACTTCTGCCACACTCACTATATTTCAGCAAGGTGACAGACGCCTGCAAAGAAATCTCAGTTTATCTTGAGACATAAGTTTGTCTTGTCTCATCTCGTATTTATTTCACAGGTCCACGGGATCATCCTGATATTGCAGAATCATTTATGCACCTTCATGCTCAGGTGGGTCGAATACTCTCGTCCACTGTTATGTGCACGGAAAACTTTGCCTAACCACTTTGTTTTTCTTCACCGTTAGATTCTTAAAAGGAAGCCTGATTTGTACCTGTCTGACCAGATGGATGTTAAAGCGCTGTTTTACTGTGGTGAGCGTCATTACATGCTTGTACTGTATACAGGTCATTCTCACAGATGCGACTCAATATTTAATGTAAGAAGAATGATTTGTTTTTTGCATTTTTCTGCAGCTTTTGAAGACGAGTAAATTCCAAAAATGTACTGGTATCAGAACTGATAAAAATGAACCGTGTGGCATAATGTTACTCCTTTTACATGTTTCATTTAATGCAATATGTGGTCAAATTCAAATGGGACTTTGCTAGGATTAATAAAGTCTTTCTGAAAATGACTGTGTCCAAAATTAAGACAACTTCTCTCTCTTTTTTTTGACCCCGTAATCTTGACAACCATCATTAGCTGAATTCATTAAGACAACTTTTGATCCTCTGTTCTCTCCAGGGATTCTATCCCTGAAGTTCCCAGAGACACCCACAGTGAAAGCTGCCAGTCTGTTCTTTGTAAGTTGAGGCAGAAATGTGCACGGTTTAAGTGTAAGCTGTAGTTTTGATCAGATTTCAACTCACCAGCTCGAAGATTCTTGCTTTTTGTCCCTCTGTCCCCGGCAGACAGAGCTGTTGCCTCGCTGTAAAGACATGCCCTCGCTTGGTGAAGTGTTGCAGAGGGATGGAAAGCTTCTGACAGAGACCATCCTTCAGGTGAGTCGGCCAATTAGACAGCTAGATATGAAAATATGTATCATTAGACTCCTGTGTAAGTTATTATTAAACCAGTGCATGCATTTCTATTCCTGAGATTGTCTAATTTCAAACTGCCTTCTAACGGAAACATGCTGTATGTTTTCATGTCTGTCTCAGGCGGTTGGAGGCGGCTCACCTCGCAGTCTGACGGAGCACTTCTCTGAGGTGTTGCTGAGTCTGAACAGACACTGTCCGGCTCTGCTGTGCCAGTGGCTGAAAGAAACACTGCAGAGCCCAGGATTCCCCTCCGCCCAGGTCTCCACAGAGCAGAAACACACCTTCAGTCAGCAGCTTCTAAGGTAATCAATACACCTGTTAAAAGGTTTTCTCCATTGTTTTGATGCAGCATTAGAAAGAAGAATAGGTGACTCATAAACCAAAACTGTGCACCAAAAATGCAAGTTTTAAAAGGTGTTGAGAAGAACTGGAATATTATAATGATATGATTTATATACTTGAAAATAATTGGGAGTGTAAGATTGAGAGGGAATGATTTCTTGATTACACTAAATAAAAAGCATGCGTGTCGTAACTGGTGGTAAAAACGGGGATACTGCACCATTTCAAAGACACCTTGTATTGCCAATCATAATGGCTGTAGTGTGCTCCATATTACTGGACGGTGTTGTCACTTTTAGTTTAGCAAATAAAGTATTTCCTCATCGCAAATCATAGACTCGGATGACAGATTTGTGCCAAAGTGACACAGTGGAATATTAGTGATATGTTTGGACAAAGATCAGTGACATCCTTGTCTTTCTTCCAGGGAGCAAACCAACAAACGTCGCGTGAAGGACATTGTGAAGGAGTTTTCTCTGCTCTGTCGGGGCCTGCAGGGGTCCGGATACTAGATTACTCGGACTCGTTCCTCCTAAATAAGACTCTGAGAAAGTAACAAAAAAAACCCCAACCCAAATCTGAATCTGTTTCAAGGATAAATGAACTTTTCACTCGTGCAGGTGATGCTGGACTATCAAAAACCACAACACTTGGACTGAATCAAAGCAAAAACACTAATTAAGTGGACTGTTGTTAGGCTGAGTGCTCTGAGCAACATGTTTTTAATAAAATACCTTCGCCAGTTTCAATGCAGGACAAAATGAAAGGAAAAGTGTCACATTGCCATTTTCCTTATCTCCAGACATGGATACACTCCGTCTCTACTCCATCTGACAAACTGACAAAACACCAATAAACAGTTCATTCTTTGCAGCTGCATGAACGTGTGTGAGTGTTCACTTATTTATTGTTCCTCTTCTGCTGTATACTGCTTGTAGATCATATTCACACATTATCAAAATATAGAAACCCCTAACCCCACCCCCACCCCTCCAACCGAGCCAGGCTTCTTCTTCTCTCTGTTACAAAGGAGAGCCTTTTAAAAATGTGACGTCGTTACATTATATAGCTTAGAACTCTTGTACATGTATACTTCTGCTAATAGATAATAAAACAATTTCATCACTTCCACAACAGAAAACAGAAAAACAAGACTGACTTTTTTTTAAGCAGAGAACATGTCCTGACAATAAGACTGTTTGTTTTTCATCAGTGACATCACTGTGAGGGATGGCAGTCGGGATCCTCTGTAGAAAAAGTGGATTTGAGAAGGGGCTGCTGTAGTGGTGGTTGGTGCACTGAGAGATGGTGCTGAGATGAGAGGCCTCTAAGAGCTATAGTCTGTGAGTGCTGTTGGTGACAGTCCTGAAACCAGTCCTGACCCGGCCTGTTCACTATCGTATTCTCGTGAAGAGGTTCAGCACTGACTTTGATTCCTGGGAACAGAAGGAAGTTAAATAGTGTCAAAAACATTCTAATATGCCACATTGTCCTTGAATCCACAATTGCCAATTATCTGACTTTCAAGATCTTGTTTGATGAAATTCAAGGACTTAAAATTAGACATTATACAGGCTTTGCCACGATGTTATGATTTTGTCGAGAAATCAGGCTGAAGTCAACTTTCAATCTGTTGTTTCGTCAACGCAAAAGGCCCCTCTGAGAGATGAGAAACATTACTTTCAAAATATCATTCAGCAACAACGGCATCAGACCTGTAATATACTGTACCTTTGTGCAGCGTGTCTTACTGAAGACGTTCCAGAAACGTAGTGTCTCATCACCAGCGCCTGTAACGATGGCCTCCCCATCTGGTGACACAGCCTGAGAGGCGAGGACGAAGAGAGAAAAACTGGTAACAAGGTGAACATTTTGCCGTGTGTATATCGGGAAACAGATATTCAAAATGCTGAGCAAAGCTCTATGTTGTACTTTACTTAAGTACTTCCACGTTATGTACTTCTACTCCACTACATTTATGTGACAGCTAAAGTTACTTTGCAAATGAAAGGCTCCGCAAACCCACAAACACTGTTCAATGACTTTCTGATTGGCCCTCTAGTCAGGTGGAAGTTGGGCGGAACTATGATGGGTCGAATCAGACAATGTGAGTGGAAACACTCTGCATAATAAGTACTTTAAAGTAAGTCTTTCCACTAAGCATGATTTTAAATGCAGGACTTTTACTTGTAAGTTACAGCGTATGTTTACACTGTGGTATTGCTACTTATACTTAATCTGAATACTTTCTCCACCGCTGGATGGACATTGGTGTATGCGTTCCTATGCATTTCAGAAACTAAAGGCAGGAATGAGTTGGTAGTCCAGTTACATTAAGCGTTTTCGGACGAGAGGAACTTTTTCATAATTCGCCGCTTGGAGGGACTTTTTTAGCTCCAACTTCAGAGTAGGTACTCTCCCAGCACAAGAGGAACCTTGAGTGACATGTACGGTGATCAGTCCAGACGCAAGTGTACCGACAGTCCAGGCTTTATTGAGCGTATATGCGACATGTGTGACGTTGTGAGTGATGTTGCTATACCAACCGCCGGCTGGCTTACGTCACTTCAGCGTTCCTATTGGCGGAGCGAATGCAAACAGAAAAAAAGCCCTTGAAGGTATGTAGCTCTCGTGTGAGCTCCCCAGTGGGCAGTTCCTCTCAGGGAGTCCCCAGAACTGTTTGGTCCGAAAACACCTATTGACACTGAATTGCCATTCATTTCAAGCTGCAGTCTCACCAGATACAGCACTCTGTAGGAGTGTCCTGTCAACTTGGCCACCTGTGTTAGTGACGGATACTTCCACACCAGGATCTGGTTCTGAGAGTAGCCGTGAGTGCTCACCTGTAATAAACAAAGAGGGAACAATTTAACTTCAACTTTATTAAGTGTATATATTAACTTGTCAAAATCTTACAAAATGTCCCCCTACCTAAAATGTTAATTAATTGCTAGATACTGTCCTACCATCTCTACACTGAGAGCATATTATTTGTTTTCTGACAATGGAATGCATTTTCACACTATCCAGCCTTATAATGTAGTATTAACAACATTTTACACAGGGGGTCATTTTTATTCAATGATGTGATTAAGTTTTTTGTTAATTCATTACATTAATGCATTAAGAAGGATAGTATTTATTTTGACCTATTATTGAATAACATTTCACCGTTCATTATATTGTCATATCCTTGATTTGAAGAACTGGCCGATATCTGTGTACAGAGCTTGCATCTCTAGGGCGGAATGTGCATTTGTGAGTGTGTGTGTGTGTGTGTGTGTGTGTGTGTGTGTGTGTGTGTGTGTGTGTCTCCTCACCAGTTCGTTGGCGTGTTTGGACCACGCCAGGTTGCAGACCTGGGAGCCGGTGTCTGTGCTCTGCAGCGCCTGACCCGTCAGCGTGTTCCAGAAGCGCAGGCAGCGGTCGGCGGTGCCGCCCCCTGACGCCAGCAGCCCGTGTTGGTGGGGCGACCAGGCGATGGCCTTCACCGCTGCCAGGTGGTCGCTGTACTGCTGCACGGGGAGAAGGCTGGAGCTGTTCCACACCAGTAACTGGGCAGGAGACAACAAGGAACGGGATCTCGAAGCTTGAATATGTTCACGTTTACTGTCACAGATTATTCAGGCCGGTCTCAGGACGCTACCCTACAAGACTCTGTAATAGCGTTTGGGTTAATTTACTCAAAACTCGTTCACCTTGTTGTCGTTGCCTCCGGACGCGAGGTGCTGGTGGTCAGGAGACCATTTGAGACCACACACTTCTTGTCTGTGACCTTGCAGCCTCCTCTCAGCAGAAGGGGGGGTTCTGACGTCGCGCTGCAGGATCACTCTGTCCCGGCTTCCCGACGACAGCTGCTCTCCGTTCCACGCCAGGGCACCTTGGGCACAAAAGGGTAGGAGGGGAGGGTCTCACATTACACTGTTGCCGTCAAGACTCCATCTGGTGTTTCTTGATATGAGAATGACAAGTTTGATGGTACAATACACAGCATATGTTGGAATTTAGGGCTACGGTGACATGGAAAACCTGTTTTTTCCACTTCACTCCAGTTATGACTGACCTACACGTGCTGAGTGACCCTCCAGACTGGTCAGCTTCCTCCCTCCTGCTGCATCCCAGATCTGAACGTAACCTTTGTGGGTTCCGACGGCAACGAGACTCCCCTGATAGGACCAGAGGCAAAAAAAATCAAACACAATACTGTTATTTTCCCGTTATTTCTTTTCTAAAGAGAGTTCCTTTTCTCTTACACTACTGAGATTCAGTCTCACCCTCTCGTTCCAACAAACTGATGTAACAGAATCCCCATCCACTGAAAGGTCGCACAACCTTGTCACCTGTTAGGATAGACACATAGTATGATCCTTCCCTTCTCGGCATCAATTGACAACTGAGAAGAAATTCCGCGATAAAACTCAAAACCGTAAACACATGTCTTTAAGTCCTCCTCTGACCTGGCTGGTGCAGGCACTCCACAGGTAGACGCAGGCGCCCAGGCCCACGCTGAGCAAGTTGCCCGCTGACCAGTCTACCAGGTTGAGGTAGAAGTCGTCCTGCAGCTCCGGAGCATCCAGCACTTTGAAGGGGATCTTGGAGATCTTACGGGCCGGTTTACGAGGGGAGCGGAGCAGCTTGTGACTGCAGAAAACGGCGAGAAAGAAACGAGTTAAACTAAGTTATCTGAGCAGCTGTTTCTGTTGAGCGTGCTGCACGCTATTTCATACCTCTTGTTACTAAGTGGAGAAAGGGAGTATGGTGAGACTTCATTATCACTATTGAAAGGCACTCTCTTACTGTGGACAGTGTACTGCGGAGGATGGACAAAGCAGAATTATAGGGATTATTTCACAGTTAAATCACACAGATTACATTAACTTATGCTGTTAAATGTCAGAACATGTCAGCCGCATCAACATATTGATGAGAAAATTCTGAACGTTCCATCTTTGATTCCCCCAAATTCTATTAATTCCTTCAAGCTGCCTTGAATTAGTACGATTACTACTACAACTTCACCACTATGACATCAGTGTTAGTGACTTCTGGCAGGGTTCGTACAGCTTTTTAAGAGTAAAATTCAAGCACTTTCAAGGTACCTAAACCAAACATTTACAGACTCTCAAAGCTTTTAATTACTACAAATGCCAGGAGAAAACAAACAAATATGACAACAGGATCGTTTCATTTCAAATATTAAAAGATTTTTGGCTTACATGAGTGATGTGTAGATGAAACACCAGATTATGTTGAAAATCAAGACTTTGTACGAACCCTGTTCTAGCAGCTATTTGAGAACAAATTATTCTGGAATTTTATTTTCACGACTTGTACCCTAAAAAGGCTGTGAGAGTCTTGAGAGAGGACTGCATGCCGCCGGTCGTCCGTGTGGGGGTCTGGCACAGTCTCAATCCCTGCCCCCAGCAACTCATTCCTCAGCAGGGCGGCATACGCCACAGCATCTGGAGGGGTGGCAGTGAGAGTGGTGATGGAATCACATGTGGTGGAGAGCTGTAGCTCCGGATTAAAAAAAAAAAAAAAAGACAACTGGGGTGATTCATAAGAAGTACAACTAGGGGGAAAAAAACAAACATGTCTGACCTTTGCTTGAATCCGAGCTGGCATCTTTCGCTTTCTGGTTCTGACTTGGGGAGCGACAGTTCTCCTGCAGAGAAAAGGAAGTCCTTTTTTTTTTGGTTTGACATGGCTTTGATTACAAAGGCTGTAAAAGGTCAAGGGATTAGCTGACTGAGTAGATGAAGAACTAAGTGCTCACATTGGCATAGTGGAAGTTGATGCTCCAGTTGCTTCCAGCGCGGGTGGGAATGAAGCGGTCCCCTGACTTAATGCTGACAGGACTGCAGGTAGCACTCACACACTGGGATGGCCAGAGAGAGACAGTAAAAACAGCAAAATTACTATTTTGAAAAAGAGGTGGGCAATGTTATTCAGGCCCTTTAAATGTCTAGCTCAGCCCCTGCCCATACAATACTATTTGGGTAAGCAGAACTAAATTATACCATACCAGTTTCACATGGGATAAAGACCCAGGTATCATATACACACACAGACAATTCATTCTGTTCCTTTAAAACAGCATTCACATATTGTCTATCACTCTCTGTATGTCACCTTTGACAGGCGGGCCTCTGTCGGCAGGTTCTGGTGGTTGATTTGCCTCAGCAGCCGTCTCTCGTACTCTTGGTCCATCTCCTCAGGGCTGACGAGCAGCAAGGCCCCTCTGCTGCCCTCCCCGCCCCGCCCCCCACTTTAAACCTCCGTTCCCTCCCGTTGAGGAAATCCACACTGGATCTCCATCTCTGCGGAAAAAAACCACGCTAGTGTAAGTCAGAATAGAAACCAATGTGGAGAGTCCAAAGGCACTTAAGCAGCTCTTTTGGCGGGGTTACCACATACCAAATGTCCTGGTTAGCATGGTGTCTGTGCATGTCAGCGCATGTCAGGTGGTATCAATGTTAACCGTGACATGGTTTCAAGAGCGAGTCTGCGTTTGCCATTTCTTACTCCCACAAAGGCAGACATATATCGAGGTAAAATCGCTAAACAGCTCCAGAAAGCGCTAATGACAGCCGCACCGTTGTCATGGTATCATGCTCGCGCACACAACAACCATTTACATGCAATGTAACATCAGCTGACGTCCCAGCTGCTCGACCAGCGAGGCTCTCTTACCCGACTGACACGGCGGCTCAGGTGACCAAATCAACTTCCATCTTCGGTTGACAAGACGGGCGCTGCAGCGGGAACACCGTGCTCGCTTTCCTCCAGAGAGCAGCGGTAGGGTACATCCAAATGCCAACGCGACTCACTGGTGTTGTTTATGTTCGCGACAAAGATGGCGACCGAATCAGCTGGAGCAGAAATTCTTTGGCTGACTTTTGCTGCCTGTGCAGTCAACGCAGTGCACGGCTCAACAGCGACGCCCGCTGGCGATACGTGTTCCCTGCATTACAAGTAGCACTGTGGTTATTCCCTACGTGACCACAGGGTGTCACTGCTGCACTGCAAAATAATTTACCTAGTGCTTCCAAGCGGAGGCGTTATTATGATAAGGAATGGATGTTACATTTCCAGAAAGTGGAAGTAGTACAGCAGAAAACATGAAAATACATATCAATTAAATGAGGACAATAATGTTCTGTTTGACTTCGGGCCCTTCTTTAACAGTTAAAAAAACATACTTCAGCTTTACACTTAAAAACTTAAATTTATGACAACTTCTCATACTGAAAACATGATTTTGAACTGATGACATGTCAGAATATATATTCCAAACAAAAGGGATATATACTTGTTCATGCATAGCCCATACAACATATAAAACATGAAATATTTCCCTATTTGGTGCAATAACAATTTATATTTTATTTCCTTCATCAAATGTGAAATCCCAATTTGTGTCAAAGGCAAAGGTTACCACTTAAAATACCTTTCTACGTTTTGGGTTTAAATAAGGTCAGAAGAAAAAAAATTGAAGTAAAAAAAAATGTTGATTTTTCAATTATTATTCTATTATTTTTACACATACGGCATTGGGGTCTGTGAGACTGCAAACAATGAGGAAGTAAAGCCAATGTCATCAGAACACAAGGATTAAACAATCCCCCCATACCGCACCTATGCCAGGATCACCAAAGAGGTATGTAGAGAAAAGATTTCCCCTTCCCACCGAGGACCCCAAAAGCCCTGCTTTCTCCTGTAAATGCATTTTAAATTCACTTTTAAAACCAACCTCTCACATTAATTTGCATACCATCTGTGCTTTCATCAATAGTTGTGAGAGCAGAGAGTGAGAGTATTGATAGCACATGTTTGCCTAAGGGCCCCACCGTGTGAGCGTGCACTTCAAAGTAAATAAAGATCTTACATTTGCCCTCACTGATACTACATTTTCCATCCCCTGCTAATGGCACCGGAGAGCACACTTTGCAAACCAAACAGGCAGATAAAGGTTTACTCTTTGAACTCTTTCATGTGTGGGTTTTGCTTGGAACCACTAAAACACACAAACAAGAGAGAGAGACAGGAACACTGGCCTGCTGCTGCCAGGTCTTTAATGAGACCAACTGACATGGTAGAGTGGAGACAAGGCATGGCATCTCTGGTGGCACTCTGATCTGCACGTAGGTCTACATTTATATGTCAGCAGCAGACCTTGAGTAAGCTACACAGACACTGTTTATAGATTGTCTCTGATTCCCTTTCTGTGCTTCCATCTCTGTTTTCAATACAGACAAAGTAATATACACACATACGTTATCAGCAGTTTTGAGGTTCTTGTACTGTACTATACTTCTCCGTTTTATGCTGCTTTATACTTCTACTCCACTTCATTTCAGGGTGAAATATTACACTTTTCTCTCCATTACATTTATCTGGCAGCTATAGTTGCTTGTTACTTTTCAGTTTAAGATTTTACATGAAAAAAACATGAGAAGTTTGTAAAATACATGTCATTACTGAACACAGCCTTTTTGCCTTGTGACTCCTTACAATAAAACTGTGTCTTGTTGGGGGCCCTTGTCCAATTTCAGATGTCTATGAGTTGTTGGCAGTCCAACCAAAGAGACATTTCACCTCTACAAATGGTTTCATTTAAATAACTGATCAAGTGTACAAAGAAGTGAAATTATCAAATATTTCACAAAATAGCAAAGATTAGAGCAGTATTTCCCAACCCCACGTACCCCCACACCCCTGTCAGATGAAATCAAGTACCCCTTCATCGACACCACCATTTATTTAAAGAATATATCCATTACTTTTAGCAAACTGTTTGAACTGTTTATCCAGTAATTCTAGTTATCTATGTCAACTATTTACCCATTCTTTTCAAGCCATTACTTTTAGCTATTTCACCATTTACCCATTACTTTACGCTAACCATTTAAGCTAACTAGTGGTAGTTGCTAGTTTTAGCTAGCTAGATTTCATGCTCTCTCAACACGTAGTGTTCAGGAGTTACAGCTGACTCAATATGCGGATATATCTTTTTATTTAAATTGTATTTTCTACTTTTTCAAGGTAGTTGAGCTACATATACAACTGCAAAAGTACACCCGGTTTGGGAATACAAATTTGTGTAGCAGAATTAGTTTTTCTAATTTCCTGTTCATTTAATCATCTCGTGATTCCCCAGGTTTATCTTGTGACCCTTGGGAGGGGGCCCGACCCCTAGCTTTGGGAACCACCCGACTAACTGTATATGAAGTAGTTAAAACTAGCTCCAACTCTACCAGCTACGAGAGATAATGCCACTTAGGCTATGCTTCAGTAACAATCTAATAATGTAATACACTCTGATATATCAGTAACAGCATGAGAAACAGAATGAGTCAGTTTACTTTTGATACTTTAAGTAGATTTTGCTGATAATTCTGTACTTCTTCTTAAGTAGTATTTTAAATGAAGGCCATTTACTTATAAGGGAGTATTTTTCATTGTTGTATTGGAACTTCCACTTAATTAAAGGATATGAGTCCTTTTCCACCACTGTACATTATACACTATAGGCATGTTTACACCACTCACTCACCATGCACACATGCAGGCACACAAGGACACAAACACCAAGATTACTTACAAGTAGCTATCTGGCCATCATCACATTTTGCTTTCAGACAGCCCCGCCACAACAGCCTCTCTTATCTGCATCCTCCATCAGTTCCACACAGAGCAACGTGCAGCCAGGCCCACGTTTGAGAAGCCTGATGCCGACGTGGAGGGCAGCGTCTGGGGGTGCAGAGCAGCTGTCTGCCCCGGTCAGGGTGGGGGGGGGAAATGCGGCTGCCTTATCGCTCCTGTAATAGAGTGCACTTCAGCGGGCACAGAGGAAGCTGGGGCAGTGCTTGCAGACTGTGACGCTCTTAGATCCTTACTGGAATTCACAACAAAACGACAATAGGACTCTGACTAATCTCAACTCTCGTACAATGACAAGAAAAATACTAGTTTCAGAATGATTAAAAAAATAAATGGACTTGACTGGAAATGGACTTAGTGACACTGAAGGTGTTGAACGCAAACTCAGCATTTTTCCAGGCAAACATGAATACCTTTATTGTTCATATCCTCTCAGAGAAGGTTGTTATGGAAAGAGTAGTGCTGGTGCATAATAAACTGAGGACTGGAAAATACAGCAGCAGGGAATTACCGTAAAACATCAAAATCTTATCTTTATATCATGTCAGCAGTGACACATGTTGTTTGAAGCCCATACTATTTACAAATGATGTTTTGAACCATATGTGTGTGTGTTTTGGTGAGAAATAAAAGGACAACATGCAACAATACAGCTGCCAGGTCATATTCAGATCTAAGCCTTGTGCGTAGATCTTGATGACCTTTCACAGAGTTTGTACTGTGCTGCAGCGAGCATGGTTTGTTTATCTCACCCCTATAGATGTGGCATTTTTGATATTTTCATACTGTGTGGGCCTCCCCTCTCTTTTTCTCTCTTTCAGTCTCTTTCCCTCTACCACAGACTGTGCCACTGTGCAGCGCATGTTGAACATCTCCTCCCACGCACTCGCTCACTTTGACACACCAGAGAGCCACAGAGCCGCATGCTCTCCCCCTCCTCTCTCTCTCTCTCTCTGTCTGTCGTTGTGTCAAATAAGGACAACTATTGATCTGGGCAAAATCAAGAGAAGGACATGTGGATTAAACGTGGTTTGGTTTACAGTAGATCTTTATCTTGATCAGACCACCCTGGAACCAAAGTTCAGAGGAAAGCTGGTTATTTGGTGAGAAAAGCCAACATTCTGTGTGGTTGCAATAGCAGAAAGTTGGTGGAAAATCCGACATCCACACTGTCTATGAAATGAGTGTGTTTACCTGGTGTAAATATGGATTCAGGTTGTGTGTCTGTGCACGCATAATCAATATTCACTCTTCCATCACGTGTTCATCTGCTATGTCACACAATTTTCAGTTTGTGTCTGTGTGTGTGTGCGAGTATGCACGTGCCTCAATGTGTCATATTTGAGGATGCATGTATGATCCCAGGGGTGATTTATTTATTTATTTCGACAAACTGGGATGACAGTGTGCTCTGGTGTGCCGCTGCGTCCCCACAGGGATGTTCCCTTCCATGTCCGAACAATTCCCGGGCTGGCTGCGCGCTGGGTAAAGAGCCCCGAGGAATCAGCACAAATGTCAGGCTGGTGCCATGTCCTTAAATGCATCACGATGAATGTAATTTGACACAGACAAGTGCTTCACACACAAGCTTAATGTCCAGGCTCCACTTATTTTTTTAATCACATAGACCAAACGAAGACACTTTTTCAAAGGAATAATTCAAGATCATAAGACAAATGATCATACTGAAATACTATGTTATACACTATATTTTTGTACTCCACTGTGAGTTATATTATTCTGTTTTTTCCATAAAGACAAAGGCTGATTAATATTACTCTGGGTGATTGGCCCCCTGTTCCCTCATGGAAAGGTCAGAAAACCATGTCTTACATTTTGGGTGATTTTTTTATATAACTGCTGCCATACACATTCTATGTATTTGAAGATTACTTGAGGCAGACTGCCGCCATGTTTGATAACTAGATGATTTGTGACATTTTCTGGGAAGGACGCATCCTGTTATTGTCCTAATCCTGCATTTTGGAGACCATGAAACATAAGACGCACAAACACACACATACAAGAGGCCAAGTCATTTGATCTTTTCCAGATTCATCATTTTCTTTAGAGCGGGGCAGAACTGTCTTTTTCAGTGCACTTCCTTACCTATCTGTCTCAGCCACGCTGAGCTGATCTCTGCCATCGACACACACGCCTGGAGAGCTATTGAAGTATGCTGGAATGCCCCATATTACCCTGTATTCCTCCCACTGACTGCCCAGTTGACTCCAGTCCTTACTGTCAACCCAACTAAAAACAAACAGCAGCTGGCCAGGAGAAACTCCAGGACGACATTTGTTTTTATAAAGTGGATATGGAGAGAGCAGGTTTGTTTTGCTGGAAGTGGTTCTCTTCCTCTCTTGCCTTGGCCCTGGGCCGTGGGCCCTTTCAGGGCCTGGCTGGTAGAGTGGAGAAAGGACTTTGACTGGCTGTCAGCTGGATCCACTGGCAGTAGGAGCCTCCGGCCCTGCCTAAACCCAGGCAGTTCACAGACGCTGCTGCTGGGGCCGGGGCGGTCTGCCTTCACCCTGCTGACGTCAGTCACCAACAGACCACAAGACTTGTGTTAGCGTTTCAAACAAACTCGCTGCCCATTGCCATGGCAGTACGGACCACCACCATGGAAAACGCTAGACCTCGTCTGCGCCCGTGTTTACCATAAACAGTTACCTCATTTCTGCTGAATCTAAAGGAAGAGGGACGGTTCAGGTTTCTTGTTGTCATCCTGACATCCACAAACTTAAAAATAAACACTATAATGTCTCCAAAATCTTATTCAAAATCTTACCTGTGATTCATTAACTATCATCACACATCATCAAGGACCTCGAGATCAGTATTTGTCAGCACTGGTCTTAGATTAGTTAAGTCTTCCCCCTTTTGTTTATTTTGAATTTACTCAGAAACTAGAATCTGTAAAAGTCATCTCATGGCTTCACGCTGGTTTTACTCTGCATGTCCTCCTGTTGATCACGTATTCCAGATGCTTATCTGCTTGGGTCAAGGTGCTCAAGGCCATGGGAGAGTGAATGCCCTGAGGGCCCAGCACATAGCATCACTATCTCTACCCTTCCTGTTTACACTGCTGGCTCCGTGTCCAGCAGTTACTGCGCTCAAATCAGAGGGAAGGCATGTCACTGCGAGGAAGTGACTAAAAAGACTGAATTGAGTTGTTTTCCTCCTTCTGTCACTTCCAGCCTGGTTTTCCCCCTCAGAGTTGCAAAACTGGAACCATGACGTGAACAAAACCACATCAGTTGTTATGTCGTAATTGCAGGATCTTGTTTGTGAATGTGGCTCTGATGATTAATTTAAACTGTGTTGTGCACCTGAAATGGGCTTCGCGAAACACACCTGGCTGCATCATATGTAGGTCAAAAAGTCCAACATTTCATCACTCCTCCTCATCCAGGTTGATGAAAGTTTTGAAAAGTGAAAGTAATTCACTAATTCTCATGATTAGTTCCAGTTTGTTTCCAATAACACACAGGCCAGAACATTCTGTAATACATGCCCATTTTAATAATCTGATAGAAAACATTTGTTGAGCACAACATACACCATTTGACCATATATTGTGAGGAAAACACTGAAAAAATATATTTGAAACAATGTATATTTCAGCAAATATTCCTTTAGCCGTACAATGACCCGTCACCGTACACAATATACTGCAGCAAATCTCCAGCCTTCATAATCCGCCAGGAACAAAAGACAAAAAACAAAAGCCAGACTTCTTCTGCACCTCACATGAGGCGTTGTTGGTTCAGACTGTACAAACATTTCTGACTGGAATTTCAAACCAAACATTTCAAATTGTCAAAATTGAACTGCATAACATCACGTTATGGTTTTATAGCAAAAATAGCTCGCTAAACACAATAAATCAGAACCACCAGACAAGTTCAGTCAAACTGTGATTGAACACGTGGTAGTGCATATAAATAATAACAAATATACAGGAAATCTTAACAATCAATATCAATATTATCATATACAAGAATAAGATAATAAATACACTGTTACAAACAGCTAAAGGGTCAATACAACACAGCTAGGTGCAACAAGGTTGTGCAACTCTGTGACCACTTACATACACACTCTCACACACACACACACACACACACACACACACACACAAAAATATCATGTCATGACATGACACTGACCCCCCCACCCCCCACCCGGCCCCCTTTATTCTGAAGGTTGCACCTTACATTGTGGTACCTTTAAGGTAGTGTTGGACAGATCAGCAACCAGCTGCGGAACTGTCGACATATTCAAAGTGCTGGAATTAAAAACAGCAAGATACAAGTATTCTGTCGCTAACAGGTGTCTTTTTAAATGTGCACACAGCCTTACAGTCATTCGGAGTTCAGAGTGAGTCACGTATTCACGAGAATGGAATGCGGAAAAAAGGGGGAATTACAAGATTGAAACAGATTTATAGCTCAGCACAATACAAGGTGAGGAGACTTTTCTCTTTAGATATTTTTGGTGAATGATTCATAAAAATGAATTGATAATTGGCTTTCATTTTCCTGCACTCTTGTGAGGCATCAATTTGGCTTCTGGTTGGAAGTTTGACTTGTTACATTGTGGCTCTTCGAGCATGGGATCACACAAAAGGTGGCAGTGAAATCATCAAAAAGCTTTCTTTACAGGATGCTTGGAGGTTTTCTCTTCTTTTTTTAAAGATGTTTTTGGACTCAAAAATACAAAATGTATTTCCACTTTCAAGGATTCTGACCTATGAGTTACTTCATTGCTTATGAAGTGAATTACTGGAAAGAAAACGGTTCAAGAAATCAAATTAAATCATTATTTTGGTTTTACATGTTTACCATAATGTCTTTTGTCTGTAAATAATGTCTGTAAATTACTGATTCCTACTTTCTCGTCATCCTATGCCACAAAGTGCAAATTGTGCTGGGAAGTCAACTGATTTTACATCCACTGGATGCGTTTGTGAGAACAAGCTTATACTATTGCCAGAACATTAGGAAGACTGTGTGAGACAAATGTGTTCTTTTTTCTAGAAAAGTTAACACGTTTTACAGCTACATGAATGTGTTCAATAAATTATAAAAACACTTACAAAAAGACACGGTTGTTAAAAAAAAGGCACACGACTTTTCCTTTTTAGACAAGTGTAAAAAACGACTTGGTTACAAAGAACTTGCTGACCTGTAGTTTTGGTTGGACACTTTACCAGGTGCCATCCAACCCCGACACAATACAAAGACTCTAAATGAACATAAAAAACGTCTTGAAGTGCAAGTTTGGAATTTTTACTAGTCCCAGTATACAGATACATATCGTCCACTTCACCTTTTTTGTCTGTGAGAACCAATATTCATCCCCGCCTCCGCAGTCCGACAGAAGTCCCTTCTTTAAAGAACAGACTACGCTCTTCCAGCTCCCTTCTAGGGGGCTCAAAAACAAACTGCCACAGGGTTTCCAAGCCTTGTTCGCAGGGGTGCCCCACATTCAGTCAGGCCATCTTTGCCAGGCAGCTCCAAAGAGCCAGATTGCAGGATTGCTCCACTGCAATTAAAGGAATTTGGCCAAAACAGCAAAACCTGCTGCACTCTAGGAACACCATCAGTTCAGCTATGTCGCCGCTGGGGAGACGTTCTGCGCTGCCATTTCTACCCCGTCCTGATCAGAGGGATGGTCTTGGAGTGTCACACCGTCAGCTGTCTCCATCATTCCACTCTCGCTCTCTCCATCCTGGTCGTCCAGTGTCAGTTCAAACTGGAATTTACTTGCCACAGGCCCCCCCTCCACCTCCCCATGCGGGCCGCCCTCCCTGTCGCTGGTGTAGAAGGGAGGGGAGGGACTCTGGGGGATCATGCTCTGGTACCAGTTCCTGTTGTCCTCCAGTGTGTCCAGGATGTCCTGGGCATCGGGGTGGACCAGGTCGGCCCACGTCTCCCACAGAGGGTGGACAATGTAGTCGATGAAGCCAACCTAGGAAAGGTAACAAGGGGTGATGTCAGTAAAAACAAAAAATAAAAAACTTCAATATTAACTTTCTTTTTGGAGTTTTTGGAGCTACGTGTGTGTGTTCTCTACCTGTGTCCTCTCCACTGAAGCTGTGTGTTTGTCGCACATCGGACTGATCTCCATCCCCCGCTCCCTCTCTCTGTCTCCCTGGTGGAAGAACTCCTCCATGATCCTGTCTGTCCACTGGCGGTACAGATCCAGAGGCTTGGTTGGGTTGCTCAGGTCCGCGCAATGAACCATGTTACGCAAAACCTGCAGGAAAAAAATAAATAAAATCAACATCTGGCATCTCTTTGGTGTGTACCAGACTGTCTGCATCATGTGTGTGTACAAGCGTGCCTCTGACCTGCATCCTGTCTGTATAGTTGTCCAACAACAGGACTCCAGAGCTGGTCACTTTCTTGGTTTCCACCATTGTCTTCAGATCAGCCAGCAGGCTCATGTGTTTAGACATGTCAGTTGCCAATACCTGGAAGAATGATGTAAGAAATGATTTAGGAAGGACGCAATAAAGCAGTCAGGGCATCACTCTGAAAGCTGAAACTGGCCTGCAGCTTCAGACAGACATGCAGACGTTTCCTCACCATGTCTATGACCATCCTCCGGAGCGTCTGCCTCTGCTTCTTGGTGAGGTTTTGGAAGATGTCGCAGTTGTCTTCCTGCAGCAGCTTGAAGCCCACGGCCAGGTGGTGGTTCTCCAGCACTGACTCATCGTTGTACATCAGAGCCAGCTCGGAGTCTAAAGGCAGAGGAGGGAGGGAGAAATGACAGGAAGAGAGAAATTAAATGGAGCTCTAGCTTTTTAAACTCAGGTCAGGTAACTATGGTAACCATGCTAACGTCCCTAAAAACCAACGCTGTTGCCTTTGGAGGCAGATCCCGTTAGACCATGCAAATATCTCTGCCGATTTTGTAAATGTAGACTAAATAAATAAACTCACTGGTGTTGATGAGGAACTGGTTGGACACTCCTGGGTGGTCCACGTCGTGGATGGCCGCCGCGAAAATGGCTGCCAAGATTTCCAGATCTGTGAAGACCGCCTGCATTTGAAGAGAAGGCGGAAGAATAAGGAAGTGAGCTTCACAGTCAATGAACTGGCCAAACAAGGTAAGGTATTAGACAATGGTTAGAGGCCGATCCTCCTATGTGTCATCCTTCCCAGCATGCATTTTCAGGGCCATGCCAGTAATAGTGACGGCAATGCCAATCACATCATTAAATCATAATAAATAGCTTGAGAAAAAGGGTGTTGGCGATGGTGCCACACTTTAATGGTGTCATCAGGTAAGAAACCAGAACTTAATTTAAGACCAATTTAACAACAAATAAAAGAAAAAACTATTTGTTACTAAAAGTAGTGAAATTCTACATGGTCACTATCAAAAAAAGTGACTTACATCTAGTGCGGGAGTGGACAGGAGGATGTGTGTGGACTGGGCCACGTCAGCGGCGTGCAGGCTGTTGTGGTAGGCCACGTCGGAGTGATAGTGGCCCTCCAGGGTCAGCATGAACGTCACGAAGGTGTCCGTTGGAATCTTGAACGTCCTCATCAGGTCTCGCTCCTGCATGCGACGCAGTGGAAGAAAATGAGAAAAACGAGCTTACTGAAGAGGTTACAGCACGTTGGTTGTACTCTCGAGCATCTCTGACAGTTTACGGATTTGCCGGCAGACTAGTGATCTGACCTTAACATCAATTTTTGAAAGCAAATTTGGCAAATTGTGAATCATATACTACGGAAAAGGCTGGAAATGAAAACTATTTGCTCTCCTGCCAGGATGATTCACAGCTAGAAATCAATTTCATCTACTAATGTCCCTCTAGCAGATGTTCCTGCAGCAATACTGACAGCTGAACGTAACACAGAACATACTGTACACACCAAGGTGGGCTGCGCCTCATGCCCCTCTGTAGCCATATGTATGCTTTCACTTTATTTTTTTAGGAGCTCTTTCTGATCTTGACGAGAAGGTAGAAGATGAAAAGGATGAAGAAGCAGGGCACTGACCTGAAAGATGGTGTACATGATGCATGTGAGCGGCCGGTTATGGGAGTGCTCGGCCACTCTGAAGATATTCAGGCCCCATTTGTTGATGTCCTCCAAGTCCTATTGGAGAGTAGACAAGACGACTGTAAGTGTCTCAGCCAATCACACAATTTTCAAGTTTTTTTTTCCTTTTGCTGTATAATCTGTCCATCACTTACCTTTGACAGCAGTTCCTCCTGGTCCGTCTTGACCCCAAAACGATTGGTGGTGCTTCCAGAGATACTGGGCGTGTGGCTGACCTTCCTCACCCCACTGATCTGAGTCATCATCCCACCCTGCTGCTGCTGCTGCTGCTGCTGATGATGATGATGGCCCTGCCTCCTCTTCCTTTCCCTCGACTTAGGAGCTGGACACGGAAGCTCCAACTCATTCTGCTTGTCTGGAGAAAATGGAAACAGAAGACACAAAAAAGAGGACAGGAGAAATAAGAATTAAAGTTACTTTTTCAGTTACTCCAGAGGCAAACACAGACTAGGCTAGGGGATGTTGGGTAAGCATCCTGGCTTGTGTTGCCACTCTACTGAGTGAACAAAATGAACTGGGGGAGATAGTTGACCTCTCACACCTACGTGACAACACATTAAAGCTGCACTGACAGCTGTTTCACTAGCAAGCGATTCTTCAGTTACAGTTTACGTTGCTAAAAACTTAAATAAAAAAAACTGTTTACATATAAAGTTGATAAATACAGGCCATAAGAACGTTATAATGACAAAGGGACGAGAAGTGCTCATGAAATGTTATGAAATCTGACAATGCTGCAGTGGCCCGTATATTCTGAAAAACTGAGCCGTGTTTTAATAACAATCCACAGAATCATGGAAAGTCTGGCTCATATTAAGCTGCAATGTTTAAGGGAGGAGGACTTGTTAGTATGCGGGTTTGTTTGGTGCATGTGATTCAGTCTGTCTGTTGGCTGAGCGAGATTCTCACATGCTCTAGGCAGACAATGTGTGTGTGTGTGTGTGTGTGTGTGTGTGTGTGTGTGTGTGTGTGTGTGTCCGGCCCCGGTCTGTATATGTGCACCACATATACCGCAGTGAGGAAGAAGTATCTCAGCTGCATCCTCCACAAAGCACAAGAAGAAAATGATCTCACTGCACCTGACAAGCGTTAGCTACAATACAGATGACAACAAAACCACTGAGCTTCAAAGAAAAGCCAGGTTTCTCGCTGTGCTCTCGCCAAAGCAGCTCTATCATACAGAAATCTCACCCACTGTGCCACTTCTATTGTTAAGAGAGGTATAGTTTCTTCACAGTGCACCCATCGCCTCTCTTCCACTTTTAGATTTTGCTCCTCTGAGGCGAGAAGATGGAGGAGTGTTTACTAGCAAGAGCAGAACATCGGTCTGCCAACAGCCCTGATAAGCTGGCTGTCTGGCTGTATGCTGGTGGATGAGTTGGATGGGAAGGTGGAAAACCTGAGTTACAAGCTGGCTGGCTGTCAGTCAGTCACGGAACAGAGACAAGGAAACACTGCTGTTGTCCTGATGAATAATGCAGTGTCTATCTGGACCTGATGGCACAGTATGCACACAAACATCCTCCCTCTTCTGCTCATTGCCCCTCATCTCTCCAGAAGGAAGTCTTCCCTGAGAACACCCCACCCACCCCATCCTCCCTTTAAATCTCTCTGCAGTCAGAGCAGAGCGATGGTACTCTCTGTCTCTCCCCTCCAGACCAGATCAGACTGGTTTGAGAGCAGTGGAGCAGACCAACTACAAGTTCCTCCGCTACTTAGCACATGCTTTGGGTAACCCCACAACCTCTGCCACATATAGACTGTCACTCCTGAAGGATTCTCATTTAAGTCTTACATTGCAGTTATGCACACAGCACATTTTGTGATGGCATGACTTTAATGTGTGTGTGAGTTGGGGGGGGAATATGTGCTGCAGTGCTCACCTAGGAAGGTGTTGGAGATGTACTCTGACACTTGGTTGCCTGAGCGACTCATCTCAGACAGGTGGCTCAGCTCCCGGTTCAGCATCCTCTTGAACTGAAGGCATAGAGATAAAGAATGTTAAATGCTTTATACAAAGAAATACACATTCATTACATAATTTTACTGCTGTTTCCGAGCGGAGGAATACAGCATTTTCTGTTATTTTCCACTGGAACATGTCCCATGAGAACATGGCCTCTGTTTTTATAATGCGCCACATAAGGTCTGTGTTTATGTATTCTTGGTCCTGGTTTGAGTTAGCCACTAAGACACTTGACTTGCCTAGCATTTCAACAAACAAAACACAGTGCATAATATACAAAATACAGTGTCATAATGTTTGTCCTGCATTTTTCCAGGGAAACAAAATGTGCCAGTTTTTCTCCGTGCACGCCACCACTGAGCTAGAGCATGACAGAATGATCAGTCTAATCTAATCACACGCAAAAAAAGTGTGTAATCAAAACATAACAAAATCACCGTGGGAAGTCTAAGACATTCCACCAGCTGCAGTGAAAATACGTGAAGATGCAGTATGTGCATGCACCCCCCACCACCACACACACACACACACACACACACAGTCCCATCTATGCCGATTCTCCTCTGGGACACACCTTAATGTATCCCCAGGACACAGAGAACAGGTAGTTGGCCTCAGGCATGGTGCTGAGCTGTGCTGAGCCCCTGGCGCTCCCCAGCAGAAGCCCTGTATGCTCCTCTCTGAGTGGACCCCCAAGGCTGAGCTCAGCCCTCCAGCCTGAAGCTTAAAGCGCCACCGAACCCCCGCCTTACAACGCTCGACTATGGTAAAAAACGCCTCTCCAGAGAGGGGCTGTGGCGGACCCCTACATCCCTGGCCAAATGCGCCTCCTCATAGCGTCGCCCACTGTTTTCCAGGATCGCGAGCCGCTGGCGAGAGTGATGGAATCCCCCTGGATGCAATCAATATTTCCTCTCCTTGTCTCCGGTTCTTGCTGCCTCTAAACCTGTTTCTCCTCCTGACACCATCCAAATGTTATCCAGTGATATGCAGGAGGGGGGAAATCCAAACTGAGCACGGCAGGGAGGGAGGGCAGGCAGAAAGGAAAGGAGGGACGAAGAAAGGCAGAAGGAGGGGGGGGTGCGCTGTAGAGTCTCCTGTGGCAGACAGGCTGATGGAGTCTCTCTCTCTCTCTCTCTCTCTCTTTGCCTCCCACCCTCGCTAAACACCAAGCCATGCACAGCACTGCAGAAAACGGGAGTTTGGAGAATCCCCCCCACATCTTTCTCTTTCTAGCTATTTTGCTTTTTCTCCCTCACTCCTGTGCTCTCTGCAAAGCCCCTCCCACTGTCTCTTTCTCCCCCCCGCACCACCTCTGTTTGCCTCCCTTCTTGATCAGCTCCCTCTGCTCAGTAATGCAGAACAGATCCAACGCATACTGCGCAATGTGAGGCTTCAAAGCACCAGAGCATTTATCACATGGGTGAGGAGAAGCTGGGTATTAATTTACCTGATTGGGTTTGAGTATTTTTTTCTTTGTGCATTGTAGAGGTAGAACCATAAGCTGCTGTGCACACTTCAGTCCACATTTTAAAGACGTGCTCTTGTACTCAAGTTTTCAGCTATTATCTACAATATTTTCCAAAGACAGCGTGTTTCCTGTCTCACTGCAGCAGTTTTCTGTATTAAAAACAGACAAATGTAGATGAGACAAACAGATGAGAGAGTTTTCAGTCTGCCGCCCACCAGTGTACCACCAATTGCACGACAACCTGAACGCCATGGCAACAGAGTCACGTGGTCCCCTCCATCGTTCTCACGGTGGTCCCCTCTCTAAACACATTGTATCACATCACATACACACACACACACACAAGCAGAGATGCTCTAGATAGACACAACCAGGCTAGACAGGACAGTGTAAAAACACACAATCACTGGCACCATTTCTGTTGCAAAATGAGAGAGGAGCACTAATGCAAAACCACATCCAATTCTTTATAATGAATACAGTGGAATAATGGCACAATCAAATCTTTTTCCTGAAAAAGTGATTGTAATTTCCTGTTTTTATAATGTCTTCAAACACTGTGAAAAAAAAAAAATTCAGCCATGATTATGCCTTTTGCCAGGGCTTTTTTATTTCTTACAATGGGGTCTTTTCTCTTCATACTGAACCAGACTCTTTCTGGTCTCAACAGCTGTCTAATAGCTGTCAAGCAGACAGCTAACATCTACTTGACTGTGAAACTTGAATACCACTTTCAAAGCGTTGGCTGCACTCAAAAGCCAGACTGCCAGAGGCAGTCCATAAAAATCAAAGAGAGCTCGTAAGGACAAAAATTTGAGCTTGGAATCAGAAGGCTTTATTCCATTCAAAGGGAACTTGTAATTGATTCTTTAAAACAGCGGAACAGTGTGGATTTGTGTGACCTCTAGGAAATGAATCAGGCACAGAGCCACATGTCAGTCACACGGGGTCATGCAGTTCAGCTCAGACACAAAGCATACGCTCACAGAATGGTGACAAGTCTATGAGTGTGTTCAGGAGAATGGATTACTCAATGCATGCCGTTAACTCATGCATCCTTTTACGTTAGCAAAGAGCACTCACATTCAGAAAAAACCCCTTGTCTTAGGTAATCTGGACAAGTTACATAAACTCAACCAAAAAAAAAAAAAAAAAAAATACACTTGTGGTTTGCTCTCAGAAGATAATGAGCTGATGCCTCATTAAGTTTGAATATTCAAAATAGATGCACACTGGAGTCATTGTCTTGCAATATAGCAACGTAAATGATTAAGTCAAAACATTATTAACACCTGAACTCATTTAAATGAACACAAAAAGTGTTAAAAACGTTTTTAAGCCAAATATGCCACCACACTACTGGTTTGTCTATGCTTGCCTGAATCCTAAAACAAACCAGCCAAAAACAAGACAGGACAATCTCAATGTAATGAGTACATTCAAGACTCATTACATTATATTACAAATTCAATATTTAATTAATTACATTATATCAAATCAATAAAATCTATTCTTGCATAAACCACACTCCACGGCTCCAAAATGAACTCACCTTTTTCCAACTTGTAAGCATCCCAAAGTTTTTCTTCTGCTTTTCAGAACAACATAGTCCCATTGTCACTTAACAAAAAACAAACACAACCCGATAGAAATCCTGTCAAAGTTTTACGAGCAATAACTCGGTTCAGCGTGTCTGAGACTCTGCCTGCGTCCTCTCTCTATTCTCTTTTCTGAAGTGGAGTCAGGCAGGAAACATAGCGATAAAGCCGACTTGACTGACTGGCCTACACAGCCTAACAAGAGACCGGTGGCTCCTCCCTCCAACACAGGCCCGAGCATGTGTCCCCACCTACTTCCCTTTTACTCGAAAGTGTAATTCACTGAGGTCATTTACTGGTAGACATCCTGCTTCCTCACATGGCCTCAGGCACCAAACAACTAACATACCTGAGTTCATCACTGAAAAGTCCCAGATAACAAGTTCAGCAGACAGCCATGCAGACGTACTGCGGAGGGAAATCACAAATGCCATGCGTGCATTTGGGACAAATCACTAAAAGTTCAGGCTCGGTTCTAACAGCACACTTTGGCCTTGACTGAAGCAGAGATATAAATGGGATTGCACAGGAACGGATTGACATGATATTGCATTACCTCGCCTGTGCAATCTGACAAAGCCCAGAGTGATCCAATGCTGCCTCTGTCCCGTGTGTGGCTGTTTACAGTGTCAACACACAGTGGATTCACAGTTTAGTAACATTAGAAAGACACATTTCCTAGAAGGTGTTGATCATAACTAGGTAAGAATAGGGTTACAGTACAAACAGGTTTCATATTTACCTTCATCATTCTGGCTTATTTTCCATGACAACAGCAGATTGCAGAGGTAAAACTTTTTAATTACAATTAGGCACCATAATCACTACTGCAGCTTGGCTGATCCCCTCACCGCCCTTTCAGTCAAACGGAATAACACTATAATTTAATGTCCATTACCCCTGCTACAGCTACAGACCCACCACTACATCTGTTTCAATAATTTTGTCATTTTTTCCCCTCTGAAGACGGCGGTGCTTCAAAGTTGAAGTGACCACACGTGAGTTAAAGTTTCCTACTTGCTCGGGGGCTCGCTTGCACGCTAACCCGCAAAGAGCTGAGCTCCTCTAACTGGATTCAGATGGCAGTGTTTGTCCAAGGCCGTCACCAGCATCAGCATGGAAGTGTGGCGAGGCTAATGATAGTGAGGGGCAGGGAAGCAGCTCCCCGCTCTGAGGTCACAGCGACCGGGCTGGCGGTCAGCAGGGTGTGTGGTCCACGTAGCCCCGGATACACCTGTGCCCTTGGACACTGAAAGTGGAGACACCCTGGCTTTGATCGTGGGTTCAATTACAACCTCTCTGAAAAGAAACGGGCTCTTTGTCAAACATCACGTCATATAAATGCTGGAATGGAGGAAAAGCCTGCAGATGCTGCATTAATGGTATAATAATGAAACCGTATTTGACACCAATTGTGCAATAAAAAGGTGAATGGACCAATAAATGATTTCTTTCCATCCCTGCACAGCTGCACAACAATCCAGCACATTGACAAATCCAAACTGTAACATCATACAAACTGTTGACCTCCGCTCTTTCAAAAACAGCATTGATCAACAATGCTTAGTGGTGGTACTGGTTCATACTGGGAGGACTCCGACTCATGGCGAACAATGTGCCCGGCCTGCCTGACCAAGCAGCTGTGCTGCTGCGCGCCTGCAGGGCCTCGCGCTCATTGTCTTGGCAGTCCCTGTGACGCGTTTGTCTGTGAAGACTCAACCTGGCTGCATGGTCAAAGCGCCGCTATTGTCGTCTGGTACCCAGGGAGCAGAGGAGAGGGGGCAGCGGGGGGGCACGAGAAATAAAGAGACAGGAAACTGGTGTCACGGTCACCCCCTCCCCTTCCCAATCCTCCCTCAGACCACAGCGTAGAATACAGACGGAAATGGACAACACCACCCTGGGTGTTTATAATCTGACGCCGCCATACAGTCTCCACTGTCTGCGTGGGGGTTGAGTAATACTGTGCACATTATAGTAATTTGGTTGAGCTCTACACAGATGAAATACGCATGGAAGAACGTTTATGTGCATCAAAGCAGAAGTAATTAGTTCTAAATAGCTGCTTTGTGTAGTCTTGCAGTACCACAATGTGTTGATTTAGATTCACTTAAACCAAAACAGCAAACTGACTTTTAAACAGATTTAAAATAACACGTTGGATTTATCTTATCTGTCATGCCAATTGATGAGAATGGATTCTTTATCTTTTTTGCCACGCCAGTGGGGTTTCTCTAGGGATGACAATGTCTATTTGTCTATTCGACTGGAAACTTTATACAGACACTCATGGTGCCCAGAGGATATTCCAAGGACTTTGGCGGTCCCTTTTTCCCCTAGCATCATCATGAGGTCAAATATTTTGTGTTTTTTTTGTGAAATTTCTTGACAAGTATTAGATGGATTGCCATGAAATTTGGTACACGCATCCATGTCCCCTCAGGACGAATGTTATAACTTTGTTGATCCCTTTACCCTCCATATAGCGCCATCATCAGATCAAAATTATAATTTGTCCAAAACTTTGGTAAATAACTAAATATCTGCAAAACTAATGACATTCCCATCAGGCTCAGCTGTACTTATTTGCTAAAAACTAAGATGGTGATTGTAAACATTAAAACTGCTAAACATGAGCATGATAACATTGTCATGTTAGCGTGCTAACTTTGGCATTTAGCTCACCACACCACTGTGCCTAAATACAGCCTCACAGAGCTGCTAGCATGGCTGTAGTCTTGTTAAAAAATGCATTTCAATAATTTAGTACAGTTTTTAAGTTTGTAAAGGTTCTACATCATATACAAAATACAGCACTAGAAGTTGTCATGGTGTAAATTGGAACTTATTTTATTCTTTTTCTTTTTAGAGAAAATCTTTCAGAAAAACTCAATATTTGCTAACTTCAATTAATCTCCATTTCCTTCCATTAATATGCACAACGTATGGCAATGCAGTTCGGTTACATATCCCAGCTAGTGGGAGACCTTATGTTTAAGTTTAGCCACAGAAAAGTAGCGCTACATCCGAAGCTTTTAGCTTGCTAAAGTTTGTACTGGCATTTCTAGTTTTCTGACATGCTAGTTGGTGAAATGACTATAGTAACATTTATTGTTTTGACTGACCAAACTGCAAAAGTGGCCACTGTTCATGTGTTATATATTGTATTATTACATGCGATATTGTATGTGTTTGCACATTTGTTAGCAAAGCAGAAATGTTTGGTCAGTCACAACTCTGACACAAACTTTACCATCCGCCACTGTAGCACTACTTCCTTGTTTAAACGCACAGAGCCAGCATCCACACCACACTAAAATGAATGACGAATGCATCTGTGTGCAGTTTAAATCATACTACATGTACATCTGCAGCTCAGCCCAGTTGTATAACATACGTCTCAGGTAGTTTGACTAAGGTGAGGAAATTTAAGCAGAACAATACTTTACATAGAATGCTACTCAGAGATACCAGGAACTAAGTAGTCATGTATGCAAAACAAACAACACTGCTGATACATTTCTTCTTCTTTTTTTTTCTTTTTTTTTTTTTTCACAAGAGATCCATAAAATGATGATGGCATCTCCTACACTACCACAGAACAGCTGTTACTTTGCAAGTGCGTCAGTGTGGCAAACAGCAATTTACATTTTGCACTGTGCAAATTGACAACCACACTGCAACAAAGACCAATTGTACAGCTGCGTACAAGTCAGCCAGGTCATCATAATGTAACAAGTTCAAGCTCAATATCAAGTCTTCTGACAGCGTATTACAGAATACATACTGTGATAATAATAATAGTGTAAGTTGGAGATTAAAGGTTCCTAGTTGAGTTGAGTTGATAAAATCGTCTGACCGATTAGACTCACTACACATTTCAAAAATTGCTTGTACAAATTTAAAGAGTATTGGTGGTTCAGTCCAACAACAAATGTTACCTGAGATCCGTCCATACATGATTCCCTTAAGCTAAAAGATCTCAAATATGACAGTAAAATGTTTTGTTTTGAAGAGAAATGTATCTTGCATAGGAAGCAGCTCAAATGAAAATCAACATCAACAACTGCAATTAGTCTCATTTCATTTCATTTTAAAGTCTATCCTCGGAGACACATTATTGGACATATGGATGCAAAAACTTCCTAACAATTTCACGAATGCACTGTTTACACATACAGTATACATATGATGATATAGGCTAATTGTCCTACCTTGTTGGAGGCCATGTCGCTGACAGAGCGGTAGGTCTGGATGGTCTCCAACTGGTCCAGACACCAGTCCAGCTCCTCCATGGTCTCCATAGCCAGCTTCTGGTAGGACTCATCTGCCAACAGACACATGGACACGTAATCAGGCCCAAGAGGATCCATGTCCATAGCGGAGCCCCCCAATACCATGTGTGGAGGTCCGAGGGTCCCAGAGTGGCTTGATCTTACGGAGGACTGGCCCGCAGGACATCCGGGAGACGCAGAGGAAGAGGGGGAGGTGTGTACACAGAGCTCCTTCATCAGGGAAGTTGTACTCTCAGACACACTGAGGCTAGAGTTACTGTTTGCCCGCTATCTCTCTGTAGTCTCTTTCTCTCCGTACCCCCCTTTCCCCCGCTCTTGTGCGCTCTTCAAACCCACTCCCACTCTGTCTGGTTCCCCCGCCCCCCTCTCCGGGTCTCTCATTCGCTTTTCCCCCCTCACTGTACCACTCTACTGAATGAGTCGCGTGCAAACTAGGCGGTCTGCTGCCTCCTGCTGTTGATGTGTCTGTGACCACCCCTCCAATTTAAACACATACAAATTATGTGTACTTACAGGTACAGTACACAAACCCCACTGCCTGAAGAGGGGCTTTTGGTGAAAGAGACCCATCTGGCTTTGCTTTCTTAACCTCAAATGCAAAAAACAAATGCACCTCTATGATATCTATATATAAAACTATGGGGAAACGGAGAGAAAGGGGACAGAGGACTGTAGGAGAGAAAAACCTACATGAATTTATTTAATGCACTTTGTCACTGCTGCAAAGACAGCCGCTCCAACTCCCTCCACTCCCGGTGACTTCCTTTCTGAAACATGCAGACCACTTCAAGGCTGTACTCTGCTGAACTGCAGCAGCAGCAGCAGCTCACACCACACCACTATGCTTCGCAAACTGGCTCTCTCCTCTCTAAACCTCTCTGAGGGAGGGAAAAAAAATTATATCAAACACCAAACTCTGTGTTTGCACAAGCAACACGAGAGGCAAACTTTGACTCCCTGAATTGGGGGAGGCCAGGCCAGGGTCTCGCTGTGTGCCAAAGAAAGCAAAGCACTTCCTCTTTGGCTCTGAGCTCACACAAAACATGGAGTGGAATTACTGAATGGCGGAGTGACTGCTGAGGACAATCATAGCTGTCATTTGATGAAATAGGTCTATCGTTAGCAGCGATGACTCACATGTGGTAGGTGCACAGGATTTACAAGAAAAAAAGTGGTTCATTAGAAATGCACTGAGATGATAAAACATGAGGAAACAAATTTAGAAGCATAATTCTCAGATATACCAGGGAGAATGTTGATTCAACACATTTCTGCCCGGAGCGAGTGAACGCCGAATGCATCTGGATCTCCCCACCTTCCCTTTTCTATGAAAAAGACTGATCTCTACTTCATAGGGCTTCACACATGGAAGACATTTACCCCATATGCTTAGCACAACAGGACAGCCAGCGTGCTGCTCCCCAATTTACATCAATATAGTGGATCAAAGCACTTCAAAGCACAGTGATGGCGTATAGACTCTGAACCACCAGTGTTAAACAAAGAACTTCAGTGAAATCTCAGACGATATATGTGCAGTTGAGGAAACCTCCCACCATTGAAAGGTATCAGAACAACATGATGACAGTGACTGAATCAAAAAGGAGAGAGTCAAGTTTCAACCATTTAAGCTTGACTGCGGTTTTTCAGAAATCAGGCCACTGGCCTCAGATTACAAGACGACTGCTAGCACTAGCCTCATTCCTCAGGTCAGACCAGTTTTCCTTTACTTCAGCTCCCAGGTTGGAGAATTCAGAGAACCCTTGGCTACAATATATCGCTGGACGCCAAGCTTCGTGGTTCAAACTATTCACAGGAACCACCGGCATCCAAGCCATTTAAAAGTCAGTGACACAGAGCAGAAATCAAAGCAGCTCATGCACAAGGCGGTGAGATGTTGAAACTGGGTATACACCAATGTGCGGCCGTTTTGAGCCATAGGGGCTAGAGACGTTGCCAAGAAGGTGCAACCACATCCTGCCCCCGTTCCCTCCGATGAGGGCTTATAGAGACATTAGACATTTTAACAGGGCAGTCGGGAAACATCAAAGCCTTGGCTCATCCGCACCGCCTGTATGACTGGGATTCAGGTCATTTTGAAGCCGGCGGCTGATTCATATACACAGTCCAGAATCTGATGGCAGTAAAAACCCTCAGATGTAGACTGCAGAACAAACGTTTCCTGGTTTTGGTGTCTGGCGGTAAAACCACTTGCCTACAGCAAGATCACTGAAACAGAACTTCTGTTGTGTTTCCTGAAAAATGACAACAGCTGGACCTGGGGCCACACTTCTTGAACATGACTCATGTTATGATAGAGTTGAAGTTGTAATTAAAACAAAATAATGCACTCGCACGCAGTAGGAGTAGATGGGAACTGCTGAAACCATCAACACCTCTGGTTGATTATAAATACAGCGCGCTAAATGGGCTGACAGACGTTTCACAATGTCACCGATCAAAGGTGTCGTGACGCACTTTCAGTCTGAACAACCTGCTCCCAGACAGAGTGCGAGGTACTTTTCCAGCCTGTTTTTTTCAGTGGAAGTCTATTTTTTTCTTGAGTCCTAATGCTTTGGCCATATGCTGGAGGCTGCCGAGAGGACAACAGACCTCAGTGTGCAGACAGACCCCGTCTGCCTCCCCTCTCTCCCCCTTTCCCCTCCAACTCTCGCCCCTTTAGGGCCACAAACCGGCCTCTGTGAGAGCCATCAACTGCACCACGACTGGGGCTGCAGCTCAAACATCCCCCCCACCCCCACCCCGCCTCCATTCCCGCCTGTGATACCTTTCACTCACATCCACCTCACACTGCCCCTCTCTGTGCTCTCAACCCATCCCCCAAAACCTGTTTCCCTCACTGTCTGGCTGAAGCCTACTGTGCAGAACTGGACTGCCTCATCTATCATACCACCTACTGATTAGACAGTGGTGGAAGAAGTATTCAGATCCTTTAGCTAAGTAAAAGTAGTAATACCAAAATGAAAAAGTATTTTGCTACAATTAAAAGTCCTGCATTCAAAGTACTCACTGTACAGAATTGTGTTAAATTATCATAGAATTTGTATTTATGATTATTATTATTGATGCAATAACGTAAGAAGCATTTTAATGTTGTAGCTGGTCAAGAAGGAGCTACTTTCACCTACTTTATATACACTGTTACAACTGGTAGTTGTAAATGTAAAATGTATTATATTTCATGTTTTGAATGTAAAATCTTACAATAAGAACAGTATTTCCCTCTGAAATGAAGTAGAGCAGATATATAAAGTAACAAAATTCTCAAGTACACTCAGTAAGTACAGTACTTGAATAACTGTACTTAGTTACTTTCCACCAGTGGCAACAGCAAGAGTTTCTGTGTAAGCAGCTTTACACGCTTGACGTACAGTGACCAATGTGGCTTAGGTCTTGTTTATTCATACTAACTTGACTTGTCAGGAAATAATGGGGCCAGTTACAACAGAAGGTCAATAAGAAACACTTGAGTCATCACCGCCAGTTAAAGTGTCAACAGCTCCGAGCTATCTGCATGTACGCAAATGCACATTCCTCATCTTGACCTCACCACATTATGAAGGAGAAAACACACTTTGACACTGATATGTGCACGTAACTCAGTGCTTGTTTGTGTTTGACTTCGCACTACATGCAGACAGACGGAGACACTGAGGCTGAGCAATGATGAGAAAGAAAAGGAGAAGAAGTTTCATTCTGCCAAATGTTTGACCAATCAGAAAGCAACACAAAGGGGTTATTATACAGGTGAATAGTCGACTCAGTACACATCTGGTGGGAAAATACACTAAAACTGTAAATACCTTGAATTTGATCAGTGACTTGCCTACAGCAAATGTCACTATTTGCTCTTTGAGTTAAACAAACTTTGCTTTTTGATTATGCAATTTGCATCACATATACTGCTTCAAAATTCGGAAAATTAATTTATCATTTTGACAGGCTGTTTTTACACATAATGTTACGTATCATTTCAAAGTTTAATTTACTTAATTTATTCTATTAAATGCAATAGAATTGGTTTTCTTAAGATATACATTTCTAACAGATACATACACAGAAAAAAGTAGATAAAGCCACATTGTTTTAATTGTGTTTTATTGTATTATTTATTATTGTTTTTATATTAATTAGTTGTGTCATTCCTACTGTTTTAATATGGCTGATTTTTGTAGTGCATTTGTGTCCATTTATTCTGTTAACCTTTTTTCACTGCAGGATCCAACCTAACCTCTACATAGGGATCAGTAAAGTCTAATATAATCTTAAAAAAAGACGGTTTCTCATTTACCTGTCAGTTAGTTATAACTAGTTATATGCAAGGTCTGTTGTTTTGATACCTCAGTAAAATAAGTGACTACTGTATGAGGCAGAATTTGATTGACAGTAAAAGAGTGGTCTGATGTTTAAAAGAATCTGTGGCGTGGTGGACATTTACAGTAGGTCCAACCCCGAAACCATACGTCCACCCTTTGTCTTCCCTCACAAACAACCCTCACTACTGATTATGTACTCTTCATAGTAGCTGTGGCATAATCTGCTCACCTATCAAAACAAAAGGCTTCACTACACACCAACAGACACACACCTCATCGGGGCCCGTTTGACAGCTCCTTCACAATGCACCATGGACTTGTGTTGGCACAGGCCGGCTTGAGGGATGGGCCGCAGCGAGGTTTATGACTGTGCTGACGTCAATGACATAATTCAAATACTGAACCAGGCTGCACGCTTCCAGCCCTCCGGTTCCTCTCCTCTGGCAGTGAGCCTGGAAAACCTGACATGGACTCCTCCTGTGGAGCAGAGAAACTGCTGCAGACGGGAGCGGAGCGGACTGCCCAGACTGAAAATGACAGGTCAAATTTGTTCTGGCTGTCAGTTTGTGGTCAGCTGTCTGTATGTGTGTGTGTGTGTGTGTGTGTGTGTGTCCATCCACCCATCTGTTTATTCATCATTTCAAATGTGAGGGAGTGCACTTCATCATATTGTGAAATACAGCGGGTAATGAGTTGGGCTTAAACAAATCAAGAAATCACTTTGATCAGAATGATACCACAATGTTACCAGACAGCAGATACTTAAATATTTCATTATAAATTGGGGCACAGTTTACTGGGCCATTAAGGATAGACACCACTGCTTTGCTAGGCTTCTATATTTCATGGTGCACTTACAGACTTACACGTGCAAGACTCGAACACTCCTGCCCTGATTTGAAAGTGATTACTCCTTGTTATTTGGTATCAAAGTGCAGATTACTGGTGATTAACACCAGCTATTCTTCTTTAATCTGTCAGAATAACCTGTTTCAGAGTAGTCTGTCATTACTTCTCTTTCAGGACATGTTTACAAGAAGAGACAAAAGATGAATAAGTAATGCTTACTGTGTGAGGTCCCACGCCCTGGGCAGTTGATGGGTATGTTACAGTACAAGTTCATACAATATATCCTACAACTGATCTAAAAAGTGTTTAAAAGGAATAGTTAAACATTTTGGGAAATACACCTAATCACGTTCTTGCTGACTGCTAAATGAGAAGATTCCACTCTCTAAAATGTCTACATTTAAATACAAGTCTACAATAAGCAGCCATTTAGCTTAGCTTAGCATAAAGACTGAAACCAGGGGGAAACAGCTAGCCTGGCACTGTCTGAAGATAACAAAATATGCCAACCCGCATCTCGTTTGTTTAATCCGGACAAAAAACTGTAAAAACAACAACTTATGGTTTTACAGGGCATTTTGTGCTTGACTACTTCTTGACCAGAGTAGTGACTTCCTTGAGTCTCCACAGATTGCCTGGCAACCTCTCAGTGAAAGCGTTTTTGGGGGGTTTTTTTGTACGGAGGAAACAAATGAGATTTAACATGTTAATTAGTGATCTGTGAACTTCAGAGGTGCTGGTGGATTTTCTTAAACATTCATTTCTGATGGCATTGTATAAACATTAATTTCGCAAGGCCAGTCAAAGGAAACAATAGCTCCAACATGATGAGGTTTCACAACCCCTTCCTGGTCAAGAACTTGACTAACCATCTGTGACAATATTCAGCTAGTGATAACTCTAGATTAATCATCAGTCCTTGATGTCAAATACGTCATGATCAAGCATATTTCTCAAAAGTACTATTTATCAGGCCTAATATAAAGCAAAGCCTATAATCTGGATCAGTCAGGGAAGAGCTAGTCCTTTGTTGGCTGCCGGGCTCATGGGACTGCATGTGATGGGGCCAAGATGGTTTGTGAAGCATAAACTGCAAACTCACATGAGGAAAACTACAATCCCCTCACGTTACTGGAATAAATTGGTTAAAAGTGTAAACAGCCCGTGGTGACGCATTAGCAGCTGAGCCAATCTTTAGTATACCCCTCCCAGTTATTTGCTTCTTGTGCACTTTCACCAAGTGACCCCGGTCACATTTCTGCTCTTTTTGTTTATTTCATCCAATCCGACCTTTGTTTTCTGCTTCTCCCATATCGCATCAGATTAAAAAGGCCCAAAAACTGTGACGTCTCTCTCTCTCTCTCTGACCTTTGCTGTGTTTTTGTTCTTTCCTACCTCACTCTCAGCAACAATCTGGCAAATCTCTCACTCTTTCCCTTCGTCTAACCTAACCGTCTTCCAACAGGAATTCACAATACTCTCTCGAGTTCTAATGTGTTTCACTGAGGCCCTCTCAAATCCCTTCATAGGAGGTATTCAAAGTTTCATAGAGCTCCTAATCAGCCGTCTACGCTGAGCTCAGGCCCAGAAAGACGCAGGTACTGTATCTTTTCCAAAACTGGGGCTATTGCCTCACTGATGCAAAACAGGAAAAATCTGTTCGCCTTTTCCGGTCAAAAAGTTGACGAAAACGAGACAGAAAGCAGCGCAAGGGAGGATATGAGGGCATCTTTTCTTGTGATATTGTTGATTGTTGTAGTCTCCTCCTGAACAATTTGAACAATTACTATTATTTAGTGGCAGGTGTACTGTATGTTCTTTGTATGCTGAGGAAACGTTGATGACGGTGATATTCTATGGTGGGACTAGAGTGAGATGCTGTATTAGAAGCGCAAGTGTACTGTGTCTCAGAGGTTTCCAACAAATTCTCACAGAGTTAATCATATTTGTTTTTCTCATTCTTTCTTCCGCATGCATCATGATGGAAGCCAATAACGGCATGGTTTCACTCGTCAGAGACTGCTTTGAGAAGTCAAGGTTTGTGAGAAGTGTGGAGGAGGAAGGACAATAAGAGTTGTCTTGTATTTTTTCCTGCTGTGGGACGCTCCTAGCAGCCCATCTGTGCTGATAGGAAGTGGAGAGCACCCGTGTGCAGACTGTGCTGACGTCAATCGGGCTTGAAGAACCAGTGTAGCAGGAACTAATATCTCCACCTTCCTCCTCCCCTTCTTTCACCCGTGCTTCCCGTCCTTCACATCTACCTGATCTGTTTCAGAACCATTAACTCTCTTTCTGCGGTTCTCACCCTCTTTCATTCCTTCTGTCCAGTCATAACGTTGGTGCGTGGGAATTTTTTGTGTTGCTATCAAGTCATAGTTTCCTGTATCGATAACTCAAAAGATTAAAGTTTCTATTTGCATGTATGAAAATGCTCAAAGATAACACAGTTTGGGCTGGCAGTGTAAACATCTTTTAGTGTGTTGACATGGACATTTTCATAAGGAATTACAGTTCTGCCCAAAGCCTATCTACACTAATTAAGCATTTGCATGCAGAAGACTGAATATGAAATGTTTGCTGTGAATGTGTGCTGTGTTTGCACAGGCACAATCTATTCTATTCACGGCACAGGTATGACACTGTAGTAACTAGCTGTATGCCACTGCCATATATTGTTCATTAAACTTCCTTCAAATTATAAATGTTGTTGACAGCGGTGCAGATTCTCGTCATGTGCAAGTGTGAAATTTCCATCTCTGGCTTTTATGCATGAAACTGCACACATGGGATGAACACAACTGGAGAATACTGGCCGTGTAAGACTTTGGCTCATTGACTTATATTCCTTTGAGGCTTTCAGATCTTTAGCAGAGCATTGTCCTCCACCAATAGCCAAACGTGACATTTGGCTTCTGGAATGATTCATTCTGATGAGGGTGTGATTAAACTCCCCTTTCCATAAACTGCAGGCCTTATGGTAGGACTCACCTGACAGACAGACTTTGGTGACAGAAGGCTGATTCACAGCAGGAGACCTCCTGCAACCAGAGAGGAACAAGTCAGTAAGTATTAAAATCAGGAGCCCTGATGTGTAAAAAATGGCTGCATTAGTGTGATTTGGTTTCAGCAGCAGTCATTGTTGCCACAGCACGAACACAAAAGAGGTGCTCCCTTAATTCTCTGAACTGGTCACAGGTCAGATTTTCTACCATGTGACATTGTCAGGGTTAATTCAGTTCTGGGTCATAGTGACCCCTCTCTCTGAGGTGGTATTGACTGTCCACCTCTGGCAAACCTGATGCAACTGCAGCAACTGACCCAATTCAGTTCAGGGAGCTTTCATGCACTCAGGTGAGAGAGTGAATGAAATAAAATGTCACTTTGTCCAGGTGTGGATTTCAATGCTGCTGCTGCAAACCAGCACACAACTCGCTATACTTAATTTAATGTGAGTGATTCCTTCATGAGACCGTTGCATTAGAAACGTTTTTTGGTGCGTTGGCGCCCCCAAGTGAGGCATGTTGGCATCTTGATTTGAAGCGCCTAAACATATTCCTGAAAGCTAAAATCCACATGCAGATTTCCTACAAATAAAAATCATGCTGTGATTTCTATCAGCACACAAATGACAAAAAAGCACCAAGTATAGAAATTTTCATTGCATATGAAGACACTCTGCAGCATGCAGTCACTCTCACAAAACACAAGCAGATACTATAACAACATTATGAGATTACGTACTTGTTGGCTGCACATTGAACATTTGTCAAGGTGGTGAAATTGTTCCTGACGGTCCGAAGGCTTGCCAGAACCTTAAAAAACAAAATATGAAAAAAAGGGTGAGGAGAAGAAGCCACAAGTGGCAAAGGTGGGGTTGAAATAAACTGAATATTTGCATGAAAAAGTAAAGTCATTAAGGTATACAGAAATATTTAAAGTTTACAATTTGACACTTGCAGGAGGTTTGAGAGAATATGCATAATGATAATGTGACAATTTCACTTACATAATATCCATAGCATTGTGATAAAAAAATACAAACGTTTTCCGTATTTTAAAGTTTTTAAAGAGGTGCTGCACACTTGAACGTGTATTTTGAGCTGTAAACTAAATGATATGACTGTACTGTGATGAAACACATCAATGCTGGTGTTAATATTGACGTTTCATACCAAATTTCTAAAAATCTGCATTTCATGGGTTGAAAATGGCTCAACACACCATCTACAGTTTTAAATCAGCCCTGAACCTGTGAGGCCAATACTGACATAGAGTCACCCGGTTGGGACCTGTCTACGTCATGAAATTTACATTAAAAAAGACTCTAATCAGTATCAGTCAGTCTCCCCCGTGTCCCCTGACCCACACACAACGTAGCCACAAGGCCACGCCCCCTACAGTCGTTGTTCCCTCACTCGTAGCATTTTTTTAATTTGCTGGGAGAGAGGGTTCTGGCTGAATCTGAGGGTGGAGTTACACTTTAAGTATTCTTTTAAAATGTTTGCATGGAAATCCAGCTGATTATGTAGACTGATTGACTAATTGCTGTGTCGGAATCATTTACAATTCGTTAATTAGCTGTAAATTCAATGCAGTCTTTGCAGCTGCCAGTGCTGAATGGTGCTTGTCGCTCCCACTCGATTCTTAACCTTTAGAAATTACTGATGTACATTAGGTTAAATTCGGCACCTTCATAAAACCTGCATTTTCTCTAGGTAGGAAACTACAGTTGGTGCATTCATTAGGCTGCAATCTGAAAAAGTGGACCTTATCAAACGCAGCACTGAGCATCTGCTATCTTCCAAGTTTCAAAAACAGACTACATCGTCACATGATGTTGGAGCTAATTGCAACCATTAGAGAGCAGAACTAGACAGGACCAGTTCAACTACATTTTAAGTTGGGGATGATGAGTCTCGACATTGCCGAATAGCCCTTGTCATGCCTACTAAAGGCCAAAAGGGGGCAAAGAGGTTAATCATGACTGAGTGAGTGAGTTACTTTCTGGATCCATGAGGTGCTTCACATCTAAAAGCCCCTTTGGGAAAATTGTGTTTGTCAAAAAAACAAAAAAAACAACAAACAAAAAAAGCTGCTTAGCAAAACATCATTAAGATGACTCTGATGTTCTCTGGTGCAGATTTATTGGCTTGTAATCAGCTCTTACCTGAGCAAATGGAGTCACAATCAAGTCATCTCCATGCCTGAAATGGGATGTGAAAACTATTAACCAAAGGCTGACAGCTACACAAAGAAGCACACAGTTGAACATAGAGAATTTGAACAGCAGTTTCCTCTCAGTGTTTTTTTCAACTCACAGTTCTCCAACAATGGAAGAGTTTCGAGACAAGGACTTCGGCGAAAGTTCGTAGTCGCTGTCAGAGCGGTACAGGAAGGACTCCCGCCGCTGGCCATGGCCCGCCAGGTTAGGATGTAGAACCAGACCTGAACCCGGGGATGCCTGCGGGTCTGAAGGACTGCAGCACAATGATGGGCCATTTTCCACTTCAAAGCTGAGAAGAAGAGAGATGAACGACAGTTATCAGTTTAAGTTCCCCTCCACTCAAAAATATGTTCTTCTTGTTCCTACAGTTGAATGTTTGAGCTTCACTGTACAGAACGATGTCTGTGCAGAGTTTGACACTAGAAGGATGTTTTCACATTCATCTGCTGAAAGTAGAAAGTTTCTATCTACTCAATGAAAATCCCATTTTCAGGGGCGGGCCTACGAGCATGATTTGTGACATCACAAATAGTTTGGAAGCCAATCCTGGTTCAATTTGCAACTTATTATGTGTAATGTGGAAACTTGAAGCCTCCAGCCCACACACAGACTTTACAGTGAAGCAGGAAACACCTGTTGTCCTGGATTTTTAATGAAGGAGAAAGAGTAGATGTCATTTCAAAGATTTTAACAAGAACAAGAACTTTTTTGGTTAAAAGAACATATCAGATACAAATAATTACTCAAAGCAGAGCAATTTATATAGATGTCAAAACATGTCTGGAGGGGATCTTTAAATAAGAGGAGAGGAGACTCTGCAGCTGAAAAAGAAATCAAGTTCTTTTGGCATTTAGAGATCGTGTATTTTATCATATAAAATCAGTGGATGGTTTTTGCTCATTCCGAAATCAACTTCAGGATCTGACTTGTTACACTATAGCAGCACATTTCATAAAGCTCAGAGATCTATCAATTTTAAAGCATTACCTTTAATCATGTCTGTCGTCTGATCAATTATCAAATCATCATCATCATCATGTGGATCGAGTACTTTCAATAATCTGCCACTAAGTAGTGGCTTGCACAACAAATCCCATCCAGTAAAGAGATGGTTGCATAAAGCCTAAAATGATTACTCGCCCATCCATCCATGGCCTAAAAACAAAACTATTGTGCTCATTAAATAAGTATGCTTTGCTGGTCAGTGAGGGGAGGGGTTGCTGCTCTGGTCTGTGTCTCATTCATTCCTACTCAGTGGCACCAAACAAGCAACGAGAGAGAGATTGTTGTCAGGCATTTCTTATTTAATTTAGCCTTGTTTATTTTTATAGTGACAGATACACTATACCATAACCAATGGCCTTTGGAACTTGTATACAGGATCTGTTGTATGTTGTTGTGTCTGTATCTACCTGCTCAGGGAGTGCAGATGGTTAAGTACAGTAATCACATCTGGAACAAGAATCTCCACTCATTGCTTGAGATTAATGTTTTTGTACATGGTCCTTGACAAATAAATCCAATAAGAATAAAATTGAGAGAAAAAAAAAAGTCTAATGCAGCATATTATCAGATAATTTAAAGCCTAGCCTCCAATGCTTGGCCCTGGCTTGTAATAGAAAAAAAACACATAGTACAATAAAATACAAAAATATGCAATTATAGAAAACAAAAACAACGGCTAGTGGAAGAAGTCCTAACAGTGAAGCCATCAAGAAATGAAGAAATACTGGGCACAAAAGCAAGACAAGAAGCCGATTTGATACAAAAGTGTACGTGTTTTGTGAAAACACAATGCAAAAATCTACCCAGCATGTTTGAAACAGTGAAATCACCATGGATGCACAGGCGGATATAATCTGTTTGTCACCATGGAGCAGGTGCAGGAGGAGAGGACAAGCTATTGTGCAACCAGATGATCAGGTCAGATGGACCGGAGCTTGGAGTGAAAGGTCAAAGTATCAATGCCCCGGCGCAGGAACAACAGATGCCACAAATCATGAATAAAAATAAACAAATAAATAAATAAACTCTCACTAAGTCCTGAGTTTAGCTTGCATAATCTCTGTGTCTCTGAGTCTGTGTCACTGTATAAGACACATTCACTTTTTATTTTTAGTAGGAAAAAAAACATTCACATATTTTATAGCTTGCTACTACTTGCCCCACATTTAACCCCCCCCCCCCCCTTTAATTCTTGCAACATGTGGGATTAACCAGACGCATGTCCCACTGAGACACTCTCAGTCCCACACCTCTGCCAGAACAGCTCAGATTAATGTGAAATGTGCAGAACCATCAACGTCATCTGCGTTGCGCTTTGCGTCATCCAAATCCCAACTTCACAACATTAACAACATGCTCCACCTGCAGCAATCTAAGCTCTTAATCTTACACAGGCAGGAAATCACAGTAATGTCAACAACACATCATTTCTGTAGAACCTGACATACTGTAAAGCTCGCAGCGACGGTCTGCTACAATGCATCTTAAGAAAACTTACAGTTATTTTTTTTTTTTTTCCTTTTTAGAAACAGTTTCTTTTGGCAATATACTGCCAAGTTCAAATTTCACGTTGCAATCTACCAATGATGCAATCGTTCTAAAACATCTAGACACACATGTAGAGAGAAAAGAAAGACAGAGAGGTTTAAAGAGACAGTCCAGATTAACAAGTTAGCTAAATAACAAGAAGAAAAAGAAAGTAAGTAAGAAAGTATTTCAAAGGCAAGTGTTAAAGAATCACCTGGGAGCCGAAAGGTGTGCTCTACTGACCGCTTCCTCGCTGAAGTCAAAGTGACCAACTCTGCACCTAGGGGACCTCCGTGGCATTCTTCTCTCCCTTCCACCTCCTCATCGGGCAACAAAAAGCACTGATACTGTGGCTGCTCGCTCATACACCCATACACACACACTGACAGACCCCCTTTCTGTGCAGGAACAGGCCACGTGCTGAAATAACGTAGGCTTGACAGACGCCAACAGGCAGATCTGGGCTGGAGCACAGGGAATGGACTCGCAGTCGCTCTGTTTATCTGACCGCCTGTCCTTTTTCCCTCTATATTAAACCACCACAGATTAGTTAGTGCATTCATCATCCCATCCCGTCCCGCCCTTCACTTGGCCACCTATGATGTCATATAAAAGCACATGCACTAGAGTTTACAGTCAAATGGGAGGTATTAAAAGTGAAAAATCCAGATTTTCATTTACTTGCCAAATTAGAAACTTGTGCATATGGTGTAATGTAGATATTTAAAAGAGGGAAAAACTACTTAAAAATCACAATCACCACAGTAATAGACAGTTTCAGACAAAAAATTACACCTTTGCAAGTCTCTTTGAAACTGATCAAGCCAATTCACAAAGGTTAATTTTCCTTCATTAATAATTAAAATAGAGTTATCAGGAAATACAGGAGAATACAGTGATACTCCAGTTCACGCCTGATGCAAAAAAAGATATTTTTAGGCGGGGTGAAATGCTCAGAGGAGGGACTGTTAGTAGGGTAGAGGTGTGTGGGACAAGGTTCCCAAGATGTTGTCCAGCGATATTACAGTCCAACATGGTCGCCAAAAACATGTGAAGAAATGCAATAATCATCTTCTTTAAAGGGTAGAAAAGCCTGGCTGTAAGCATTTGACATTTCAGTGATAAATGTCTTTAATTTAGGATGGACATGACTTCTTTGTCGGACTGCTATCCTCACAAAATGACCTAAAATAACATTAGTTAGTCTAGTCCTGGCAGAGGAGAAGTGTATTATTAGAAAAACAATCAGTGTTAATGTAACACTATACAGGGGTCAAGGGAGACGTTTCTCTTTAAGCACAGCACATCCCAGAGGGAAAAACACACTCTGCTCAGTTTGGACTTTTCAGTGTTTCAACAACAGAAACATTTTCTAATGGAAGAATGTCAACATCTTTTGCACATTTCAACACATAAAGAAAGAAAAGTATCACTGAAAGCACATGGGCCTAGACAGCAACACAGGATCTGGATACGACTTATTCAATAAACTCCTCTTTATTTGTCAAAATTCCAAACAATTGTAGTTCTACTACTTCTACTTAGGTGTACTCTATACCTATGGCATCTATTGTAGGTGTTCATCCTGGAAAAAGATCCCTGCTCTGTTGCTTTTCCTGAGGTTTCTCACATTTTTTTTTTTCTTTCTTTCCTTCGATAGAGAAAAGATAGAGAATGGCATATATTTCACAGATTGTAAAGCCCTCTGAGACAAACAGGATTTTTGGCTCTATAAATAAACTTTACTGGACTTAACTTAAGACATGCCACACTCTTCATATGTTATTGGCAGTGTTGGTTTCCAGTGTTTATACATACCGGGGAATGTCTTTTAACAAATCACTCTCCTGGACTATAACTCACCCTGAAGAAGGGGCATTTTTTGGCAACTTGCAATAAACTGCTGCTAAATAAGGGTCTGTGTGAGGTAATAAATAAATCCAAATAACTATGCACTTGCTGTAGCTCTTTAAGAACACAATAAATAAATAAGAGTTGACAAATCCAGACAAACAGAGTGAAGCAACAGCTCTCTTCCTTTCACACAAACACACCAACCAAATCCTTACCAGGCATTCGCCACAGTGAAGCGCCTGTAGCGACGGAGATGCCTGTTTATCGCCTGCTTGCGAAAGCACCTCGGTGAGCTGTGTGGTGAGAGTTTCTGTCCCGGACTGACAGCAACAACGCATGAGCCTGCCTGGTGAGACCTGAGCTCCCGGTTCTCTCCACTGGCTTCCATCAGTGCATCTGTTTGACAACCAAGTCAGATGCAAGGAGAGTGACGGCACTCTCCTGCCATTTAAAAGCTACAGCCTTCCCAAGAAACAGCTGAAATCACACTGTTTGGAAAACTATCAGGCCTTCCCTCACTGGTTTAATGTTAATAAAGAATAAGGAGTTGTTGTATTGTAATCAGCTCCCAAAAAAAGACACATTGAAGACAAGATCTCTCCTTCCCTGAGATTGACTTCATGATACTGTGCTAACAAATATTCACTCATATACTCAGAAGAATATGACTCGGACACACCCCCCTGCAATATTTACAATGCAAATCAAAATCCCAAAAAACACCAACATCAACAAGCTGATTGGCAAATCAATAACAGCTGGAAAACAACACTAAAAGTTGTGGCGCGTCCACAGTGACGTGCAATAAACAGAGCAAAAGTTTTCCAGCTCCTGACCTTTAATCCAGATGAATGCAAGCCATGCTTTTAAGAAGCAGCAGAGCAGAGTATAAGTGTTATAGAGATGAAAGCAAGTGACGAGAGAGTCAATGGACTGAATACATCTCTGAAGAGAGCCCATAATCATAGTGGGGTGAGTCATAGCGGTTCAAAGAAAAAGGATGTATGTGGCAAATTGCCATTCAATAATGTAAAGTGGTAGCCATCGTAAGAGCTCCCTTTTATACATTTTTCCCCCTTTAATGCTACCATGGAACAGCAGCCTACTGTGTTCTGCCTCAGAGGTACACATTACAAAAACAGTGTATTCAGTGAAATGACTGCCAAATTATTTCATTCCATCTGATGCCTTAGAAAATGCGTGTTCTTCTCCAGGGCACTGGGTTACTGTTAAAAACAACCAACACTAAGAAGAAAACAAGGTGTTGAAAACACACACACCAAAGTAAAAATATAAATATCACAGCCAAGTAAGTTTGCTGTTCACTTGCAAATCTAATGTCAAAACTAGGTGGTGACAGTGGGAGGCTGGTGCTTTCTCCCAACACACAAGTTGCTCTGAAAATTCTGCTGCCTACAGAAATACAACCCTTTCGACTAAAACACAATAAAAACTAAGAAAAGAAAAGCTGAGAAGTACATAAAAATAAAAACCAACAAATTACCCAGAAGTACTATAATCCTCTTCAGACAGCAAACTACCACAGCAGCAGTGATACTTTATAACATGGGATGATGGTCCTTTACTGTTCGGAGCCCTACCTGTCAGGGTCAGCCTGTGTGATGTCGATGCGGGGCAGGGAGGCGATGGGCAGACTTGTAGGTCTGGTCTGGGTCACTGGATCTTCTTCGGGCGTTAGCACCCAGCCCCTGTCCCTCTCCTTTTCCGCCTGTCGCCATGACAACGGCGGCAGCTGCAGGTTGCCAGAAAACCGCCTGTGGACTCTGCACACCTCTACCCCGAGGGTGCTACCTGTGAAAAATTGTCCTGCAGGCGGCTCCTTATTCTCCTGAGGGAAGAAAAGAAAAAAAGACAAAAATGACACTGAATTAGATAAGATTTCCATGAAATTGGCTCATAATATTCCCCACGGATAGGCTTTGTGGTGAATAAATATGAAGAAAATGTGGGTGAAATGTTGACATCGGGTCAGTGCCTTATTAAAATATGAGAGGTGAATTAAATGTTAGTGTACAGTAGCAGAAAAACAACAAGATTAAATAGAAATAAAGATTCTTATAAAGGAAATCATAGTTTTCCAAAACCAAAAAATAGAACAAGAGCCAGAAGTTAAAGCAATGAATAGGAAATTAATAAAAAGAAAAACAAGAATTTAGTAATAATAGAAAGGCTTTTGGTTAAAAAGCCTTTTATTGAGCGGTGTTGAATATAAATTGTGTGTGAATTGAGGTTCCAGTAAGGGTGGGTGCTTCACTGTGACAGGTTGTAAACAAGCCAGGCCACTGATCAAACAGAGGCAGGCTGCCAGAGCTCATTCTGCCTACATCACCCTCCACTTTATGTTCCCCGCATGCAAGTGCAAATAAAACGCGCCGACAGGCTTCAAATGAACAAGGGAGATACAGCGGCTCGACGGTGCAGACGGGGGAATTCCTAGAACGTGGCCTTGGCAAACAAGAAAACATTTGTCTATTTTGTGTATGAGACTAGCCAAAGAAGAGGAGTGTGAAAGAAAGAGGTTGCCACAGTCGGACCTCCCTGTTGTTAGGGCTGACAGCTCGCCACAATTTGACAAGACCAAGCTTGCACACGATCAGCTACTAATTCTTTCCTGACTGACAGTATTTACTTAAACTAATTTCTTGTTGCTAGTAAACATCAATATTTGGGAGCTTAAAAAAATCTGATATATCGGTCGATAGCACAACAATAAACAACAATCCTGATACAGATTTGTTTTTTAAATATTGTGACCAAGTGGGACATTTTACAGTTGAAAATCAACGTTATCTACAAACTATGTAATGGCGACAATGTTTATAAATGACCTCAGACCTAGATATATCAGCCGATATAAATGGTCCTGGCTCTGGTACATTTACTATCATAAAAGACTTAAAAACAGCACATCCTTACATTTGACAAGAACCTGGGAATTTTAAATGATCAAAATGGTTGCAGATTAATTAAATCGACTAATCGTTTCAGCTCTAGTAATCAAACAGTTAAATGTATCATCCTATAGGATTCAATTAAAAATCTGCAATTTTTTTTTACTTGTAAATAAAGAACTGCTGCTGCTAAAAATAAAAACCATGACTAGTAGCATTTACCTAAGCTTGGTCAAAAAAAAGTCAAAGGGGCCACTGTGAAAACACCTGCACATCTGTCTTGTTGAGGTGATAAAAACTAAGTAAGTTATCTCCCAATGGGCTGGCAACACTGTCATCTGACCGCTCCCATTAAAATGTCTTCTTTATTGCATCAAGAAAAGTACAGCGTTTCAAGTCCAAATGGGCTCTTCCGTGTGGCCAGAGAGATCCTCTCTGGAATTTTAAAATGACAGTGTTGCGAGTACTGTCTTTGAGGGATAAAAGGTCAAACGGTAAAATGACCAAATTCCAACTAATGAGTGAGTGAGCGGAGTTAAACAGAGTGGTGTCACATGAAGGAAGTCATCCCACCTCCTCTTTCCAGTGAAAGTGACGAACAGTAATGGCAGGGACACATACCAATTGGGAAGCAAAGAAGAAACATGAATAAGAGCGTAAACTGCAAAATAGAGGGAAGGAAATGTTTCTGAATGAGAGACGGGAAGACTCGCAGAAGACACCCTGATAGTCCGTAAACACAGCTCTGCGGACTCCCCTGCTCCTTCTAGGAAATGCACTTTGTCTGATTTATTGTGCCTTTCTCTTTAAGACACATTCTCCCTGTCCCAGGGAAAAGGGGGTGAAAATTAAATCTGGCAAAACATCAATCTGTTCAGACGACTGTTTGACAAGAGTGATTGTGTAAGTTGGAAACAGTCCCAGAACAGACATTATAAGCAGAGATCTAAATAGTCTCTTGTCAATATGTCACAGTGCCATTGCTGTTTCACTGCCAAATTATTCATCAGTTATTGATTGCATCTCTGACATCTGGACATGTAATTCTAGTTATTCATTAATCCCATGTCCGTGGTCCGAATGGCATTTGGAAGAGGAAATACTGCTGATTTTCTCTGAGTGTGCGCCCGTATGTAAATCAGGAGTAGGATTAGGACGATAATTTTAGAATTCAAAACAAAAGTAGATTTAGAAACCTGGATTTATCATATGTGTTGGAACATGGTCATAAAATGACAGGAACTGAGATGAAAGGTAAAACAATGAGTCTGAAACGAAGGTAGTGTAGCTGCTCCAGTGTCAAACAGAGGCGGAGTGGGTGTTTTCTCGATGAAGATGAAAGGCCTTTTCTTGGCCACAGAGTCTAAACAACTCCAGTGTTCTCTGGGATACTTCCAAAAAGCCTTTTTCAAGGAGGTGATACAAATGAGACAGCTTTAGGAGGAAAGCTCTAACAGCATGGCTCAATGTAGTGCCTGAATCATTGAATCTAGGAGCCAAAGAAAAGAAATCAGAGGCTGCTTTAATTATTGAGGAGCTATAGAATCTGAATGAAAGGTGGGAGATGGACACTCCATGGGGTGGAATAGCAGATGTCTTTGAAAAAATGGCTTTAGCTTGAAAATGTGATTCTATAACCATGATAAAATACATAATACATGCATATAATTTAACTACTACTTCACTGATATCTTGAACTATGTCACACAACCGTGGTCTTTTATGATATCTTTTTTCTGTCTTTGATGCTTTTTACTTTGTCTGTTTACTGAAGAATTTCATTATTTGTACATATAATTCAGTTTTCTAGTTCTTAAGTTTGTATGTTTTTAATATATCTTAATGTCAGACACTGAATGCTTGTTGATGAAGTGTGGAAATACCAAGGGCTATGATAGAAATAAGCCCAGGACTTAATTGCTCTATCCCCAACAAAGCCTGATATGTTGTATGTTTTATAAAATATATCAGAACATTGTCAATAAACCAAAATCAATAAAACACTGACATAAAAATATATAAACACAGTTTTTCCCTTGTGCTATTACAGTGCCTCACATGTATCGTTGGCTTTGGGAAATACTCAAGGAACTACTGAGTAGCATGAAAGCTGTTGAGAGTAGTATTACTATCCATTGCAGTACACTGAAATACAGAAACCTTTTAAACATTAAAGAAGACTGCTGCACAAACATGTTCAAGCAGTTTGGGTGACATTAATTTAAAATCACTGCTGGCATGAAAGTAAAAATCACCATTAATCATTCCTGACATTACTGGCCATTATACTGGATTAATTAAATGGTGTATTTCCTCTATAAAAAGTGAGACATGAACACCATTAAAATTATTACAATATTTTTGCATTACCATAAATGTTCAGTAACTAGCCAGTTATGAATTCTAGGGGGTTGAGAGGGTGATGGAGGCCAGTCACAGCAGGAAAACTTTCCTCATACAGGATGTAGCTTGGCCTCTGAGCTCCTGTTGGACAATGTCAAAGTAAATGATCTGGCCTGCCTGCCCAGTCATAAACACCGGTGGCGTGGAGGAGAAACAGATGGGCCTCTCTGTCAGATCTCTGTCCTTTCTCCTCTCATCCATTTTTCCATTCAGTCAATGCCCTAAACATCTCCTGGTGTGAGCGGTCTTTTAACACCTTCCCTGCTCTTCCCGCTCTGCCTCCTTCTTCTAAACTCTGCGTCACTCCTCAACTCTCTGTCATCGTCCTAACTCTCTCTCTCACGCACACACACACACGACACACTGTCCTTCACCCCCCGTCTCTGTACCAACACACACACACACACACACACACACCACCTCGCTCTCTGCAGCGTGTCCTGCCGGATAGCGGTCTGTTGTGTACAGTACAGTCATCTGTTTATGAGTCACTGACCACCGCACAAACATACTGCACCTTGCTGCCTCAGTGTATTCCCACTAGAGCTCATTGTATCTTTGTTCGGAGGGAAACAGAGGAAAGGCAACCGTTACAAATTTTACATTAACTGTGCAAACTGCAGAATTAGGCTGTAAACTTCAGAGGCGAGATGCGGGATTTCAGAGAAAAAGAAATCCTGAGCGGTTGGTGTAATGAATGCATGAATGGATTCATAGTTGCACAGATGGATGGGTAGGAAAAATCAATACTTACATCGCCTGGTGTAACCCCCTGTGCACTACTGCTTTTCTTCATCCTGAGGGATGTTCAGACAGACTCTCTCCGTCTCTGATCCTCTCTCCGAAAACGCAGCTCTTTCCTGCTTCTCCTGCTCTGGGCAGCCTCACCAGTACGCCTGCACATGGGAAGGAGAGAGGAGGGGGTGGGGGGGCAATGCTAAAGTAACCAGTTCCAAAAGTTATTCTACCTCCCTCACAGTACACATCATGTCTGCAGTTGTTGTCAGACTTAGGTTATTGTTCTGACTTGGTAATACAGTTCTATGTGCAGTAATTTGACAAATCCACACTGCGCTGCATTACGCACTGCATGACAAAACTGACAACAAAGCAGACATTACACATTACCTATCGCAGCAGTAACAAGTTCGTACAAGCAGACATTCATACTGTAGTGAAATGAAAGGAAACACACCTTAAAAAGGCAGAAAAACACAGTAAAAAAGGTATAAAACAGAACTGTATGGCTTGGAACTTTTTCCAATATTAGTTCCAATAATGTTATGTCATGTCAAGATTTGGTATCAATACCAAAACAAAGCTGTTTTTGATACCTTACTCTTAGAAACATTTTAGCCATGCTAGCGCCATGGCTCTAGCCATGTCGGTCTCTCGGTCTACCACCTTATCTCTGACTGATATATCTCAACAACTATTTGGTTTGCCATGAAATTGTGTACAGATATTCATGGTCCCCAGAAAATGAAGCCTAATAACTTTGGAGATCTCCTGACTTTTCCTTTAGTGCCACCATGAGGTTGACATTTCTGGTTTTAAGTGAAATATCTTGACAACTATTCGATGAATTGCCATGATGAATAATAATGATGATTAGCTTTGATAATCCCTCAACTTTTCCTCTAGTGCTACCATCGGGTCAAAGTTTGAATTTGTCCAACACTTGTTGGTTTATGACCAAATACCTCCCAAACTGATGACGTTCCCATCAGCCTCAGCTGTACTTTGTGTTCAGTGCTAATTAGCAAATGTAAGCATGCTAACACGCTAAAGATGATGAACATGGTAAACAGTGTATCTGTTAAACATCATCATGTTAGCATTGACATTTTGAGCATGTTAGCATGCTGACATTAGCGGTTAGCTCAAAGCACCGCTGTGCCTACTGTAAGTAGAGACTGACAGAGCCTTAGAACGGCTGTAGACTCTTCATTTAACAAAAAAGCCAAACGTATTAAATTTCAAAAGTTGTCTAAACAAAAGCAGCCATACAAAAAATTGTAAACATCTTGAATCTAGAACTTTCAAAAAGTAGCTACATGCATTTTACAAATCGGACCAGACATTCGATGCCAGCTTTCAGTACTTACAGTAATACTTTCAGTTCAGCTTTGTGGGTAACAGTGATGTTAAATATATGTGATTTGTAGTAAATGCTACAACGTGCAAAAATTAAAACAATGCTCCTTTAACTCTGGTATGTATTACTGCATAAGATACACTCTGTGAGAATGATTATATGATATTGCGTATGTGCCTGAACGTTCTTTAGTTCAGTCCCATCTCTCAGCCTGTTCTGAATGCATGCAGTGACTGTACACTCATCAATTATAGAATGACCACAGCGGGTGGAAAACCACCAACAGGCAGACATGAGCGACTAATCTATGTGACAGAAATCAATCGATATTTTCCATGTCACTATTGATCCCCTCCCCCTTATTTGGCAGGCACTGTATCCTTGTATTGAAGTCAGTGCAGGACTGCTGGTGAGGGAGGCTGCTGTTGGTGCTTTCCAGCTGCTTTGAGAGGTGAAATGACAGCAGATCACACGGGGGTTTAGTGCTTCAGCTGCTGGTTCAAATCTCAGCAGTAGGAAATGTTCTCAATAATGTATGGGGTTGCATAGATGTGTCCATTATAGTTTTCACAAGAACACCATTCAAATTCTTCAGACTTCATGATACAGAGGTTTCAAGTATATGGTTAGGCTGTGGTGGGTATCATGACCATAGCCAGAAAAAGTACTGTAGATTTGTAAAACATTAAATGTTGAATAGTCAACTATTTAAAGACTTAAAGAGTTATGTATTTTAATGCTAGCAATATTTTTTCAGAAACTTGAACTGACACCAACATTTTTCTGCTCTATTTAAACTTTGACCTGATGATGGCAGCTTTAAGACTATTATGACAAATGATCAGAGGAAAGGTCCAGAAAGGTCAGTGTGTCCTGCCACCTGAGACACTAGGGAGCACTTGCACCATGTGCACCATACCCGAAAGGCTCAATAAACTAACTGTGTAGCTGTGTTATATTTTGTAACAAGCAGTTAGGGGAGTTGCCAGCCTCGGAGAGATCACTTATTTTGAAATCAGGTGACATACACTATTTAATTGTCTCAAAAGTTAGTTTTCGAAGGTTGTGGTATCTCCGAGAAATTGACTAGTGCGAGGAAAACATGTCAGAAAAAAAAGTCAGAAATTAGTCAAATAAAAAAATGTCCAAATGACCAAGGTGACATCTTCAAATTGCTTGATTAGCCCAACTAACAGTCAACAATACATTTGTAAAGATGTAAAACAGAGAAATGGTGAAAATCTGTGTGTTCGAGTTGAGTAGTAAATGTTTGCCCTTTATAAACAACATAAATGATTCATCGATTATCAGTTGTCAAATACTTTTCTGTCAATGGACCAATCAATTAACCAACAAACCATTTCTGCGCCACTATTTTGTCAATCTCTACATTTGTAGCATACTGTCTAGCTATACATATTGTAGCACTGATGCTAATATTGTATTGGGCTTACTAATTGCTTGCTTTCCATTATGACCTTTTGTCAGTGTTTTGCCTCGTTTTGAATAATTTTTATTACATAGTACATTTCAAATGCAACGTTTGAAATATCTTTTTTTTTTAGGGAAGACTGACAGCACATGGTTGAGCACTTTGTAAGGACACCTCAGTGATCACTTTGTGAAGCTCACTATCAACAAGAAACCTCATTCGGAATAATTAATCAAGAAAAAATGAATCTTCCCAGTAGGCCTTTTAAAAGAAATTAAATGTTTGTTACAAAATTATGTTCTTTTAGGGCTTTTTCCTTGCTTTCAGCGCTTCAGTTAAAAGATTAGGGCTCTGTAACTACATCCAGGGAAGGAATGAGCCTGAGACTCTAAAGGGCATTTAAACCTAAAACCCAAGAGAGAGACCCACTCAAAACAAAGAAGATCATTGGACGTAAGAAAATGCACTCCACTCCAGCTTCAAGTAACCTCTTATCTCTGTAACCCCAGCAATAGGTCATCCCCATGGTGGCTGCCTGTACCTCTGCAAATAATTGGTTGTTGATGTGAAGTGGGCAACAGAATGCACAGTCACGTGGCAGCACTCGAGATGCTGATTGTAAGGATTTGGCTGGGATTTTCAAGAGAACATCAGGGATATGCTGGGATCATGTGCTCAGTGTATATCATCATCATCATCATCATCATCATCACTGCAATAGGGAACAAAACAAATTGATGCAGACTGCTTTTGCTTCATTTACAACTCAAGGAAAATGCAATGGCGATGGGCGGACTTTGCTTTAAGGCTATTTTCTTTTTCTTCCCTTAAGCATGGGCGCTAAAGTTTTAAAGTATGAATTAAGTATGCTGTCTCTGAGGACACTGTAGAGGAAAGGCTCCGCATCTTCCCCAAGAACACCAGATACATAGCATAGTGCTAAAACGATTAATGTATTAGTGGACTTAATTGGCAACAATTTATTTATGATTTAAGTAATTTACCAAGCATAAATGCCAAACATTAACTGCTTCTAGCTTCTAAAATGTTAGTGTGAATGTGAATGTTTACATTGCATATCATTGTAAATTGTACCTTTTGGGCTTTGGACTGCTGGGCCACCAAAACAAGCTATTTCAAAAGACACCACCTTGGGCTCTGGGGAATGGTTATAGGCATTATTCCACTTTTTTCAAACATTTTATTGACCAAATAATTAAATGATAAATAAATTAAAATAGCTAAGTGGTTAGTGTGCGTTGAGAATTCTCCATGTGTGGGGCAGCAAACCCCTCCTCCACCAGATGGAGCCATACAAGATGCTTGATCTAGCCACTAATCAAGTGAATTAGGCTCAGGTGTTGCACTATTAAAATCACCACGCTATCATGACAACCAATTTTTGCACTTTACTCACACATTTTACAACAGAGTTCAAATGTGGTCACGTTCCCTTGTAACCGAGTCAGTCTATGTGATACAGCGTGCACAATGGAGATCTGTGGAGGGTGAGTCAGTCGCTGTCATACATTAAAAAGAAAAAAATCGCTGAACGCCCACACAAAGGTGGCTTTTGTGGTGGCAAAACAAAGGAGGCTCAAGGAATCATGTGTGGAACTGCGTTAATATTACGTTCAACTACTCTGTAGTCCAACAATGAGAGCTTTCAAAGCCCTCTGTGTGCCACAACAATGATGAATTAACTTTACAGTGGTCACTCATTTACACCCAGAGAAGTCAGATTTATTGTTCAATGAAAGAACCATTAAGAACATACAAAACAAAGAACATACTAGTATGCACTTGTTAAGCAAGTGCATACTAGTATGGGACTTAACTTACCCAGCTTTGATCCATTCAGTGGGAAATTAATCTGTACTCTATGTAAAGCTGTAAAACTGTTGAGTGCTAAATGGAGAAGTAAGCTGCACTGGTCACAAGACATGACAACTGTTGACAGAACTGCAGCAGGTCCGGTTTGTCTACTGGGTCCGCCCACATTTATTCAATTTAAACAAGGCCACACCCATTTTATTCACACAGGGGGAACTGTAATTTAAACACATGCATGTCCACTGATATGCATATGACATAACTCGCTTATACCAGTTTAAAAATTGCTTTCCAGTCACTGATGTTCAGTGTCCTCAGATATACTTTGAAACTCTTCTCCAAAGTCAAATCCTCTCAAAAAAACCTTGGCTAAACTATAATGATCAAATAAAAGAGACGGCGCACTCTTGTTTTATCACCTCAGAAATATCTAAGAAATAATAGTTTCTCCTTCTGACCTTGAAAATAATAGCCGTGGTTCTCACTGAAAGGACTGCTGGAAACCGAAATGTACCTCCTCTGAGGAATCAGCCAAAATCACACTTTATATTTAGTTCAAAGATAAGGCTTCAGTATTTTATCATATACACCGGAATTCTTTTATTGATAGCATATTGGATTTGTCAAGCATTTAAACATTTTATTGTTTATTTGCCATGTCTAATCTTTCAGAAATGTATCTCAAGGATAAGAAAATTATTGTTGACAATGCCTAGAAGCAAACGAAGAAAAAGTAGACAAAGAAGAATAAGCCAGGCCTCGTCTCTTTTGGCCCCCAGGTTACAGAATGAGCTGCCTGAAGCACAAAGTATTGTTTTGCAATATGCTCTATGAAGACAAAGTTATTTTAGATGTAGCAGCCACAGAAAACAACTGTTAGATGAATGCCCAGGAGGATACACACTAATATATTATTGCTCATAATGCAAATCACACCTGCAACCACATGCCATCCCTCCGGGACTATTTTGTGACTATGGCTGAAAATAAATTGCAGCTATGGATTACCAACAGAATTTGATTTAAAAGAAAACTAAGGAATAAGAACTGACTCTTCATATTTTACACTGCACATTTCTTATTTCTGGGATATCTAGAGAATAAGTACATTGACAGTGGCTATAATATATAGCTGAGCTGCTAGGCTGCTACTACACTATATGACACTATATGACCTTATAACCTTATATATATGAATATATAAGGTTATGAACTGTATGTCAAAGAAAAAATAGTTGCTGGAATTTCAGGCTGCAATAAGGCAAACACGTATTCTAATATTATTCCTCCTTCCCACACTGTTTGTGTGGGCATGTACACATAAAGCAGTTGTTGCACTTCCTGCAGGTGTCCTTACAATCACTAAATCTGACTTGTAAGAATAACCACAGAATAATATATACATTCTTGAAATGATTACGTCTACAACTATGAATGGCCATTCAACAGAGGGGGACAGACAAAGAAATAGATTACAAACAGCTCATATTTAGGTAGAGCTGAAACGTAATAAAGTAAACTTTAAAGTAATTTTTCAAGCAAAAAGCCTGCTTTTCTCCATCTTCAATTATAATAAACTGCTTTTAAGACGGGGGGTTTTAGTTGTCAGGCACAAAATGAATATCTTATGTTGCATGGAGACTTAAAACATTCTCATTGATGTTACTCAAGAATGACTGGAGGGAAGGTGATAGGTTATTAGATTTGGGTGAAATTATTATATCTACAACATATTGTAAAGCAGGTAACACTTTACTATAACACCCCCTATGTAACCCTTCAATATAAGCAATATATAAACATTTATAAAGGGTTTATAAAACACTATAATGTGGTTGTAAGAAGTTATAATTGTTGACAAAGACTGTATTAATAAAAACTTAAATATGTCCTTACAACCACATCATAGTGTATTAAAAAAACATTTATTAAATGTTTATATAGCGTTTATAAATGCTATATGGGGGGGGGGGGGNGGGGGGGGAAAAATGCTAATCAACACTTGTCAACTTCGATTACTTGTCACTGAAAAATCTACACCAAGTCACAGTGGAAACTTTGTTATTTGTATTTGCATCCAGTGCCATGATGGCAGATTCCAGCAGAAATGAACTTTTGAGACGAGTGAAGGCGGAGAAGAGCTTGTTGAGGAGGGAGAGAAACAACACACCAATTTGTGGCAGCTGAAAGGTGACGTCACTGTGGAGGCCACATGGAGGGGGCCCACTGCCCTACTGTACAGACATAAAGAGAGCGAGAGAGAGAGAGAGCGAGAGAGAGAAAAACAGAGAGAGACTGGTGGCCAGGCCAGACTCTGAGCCAGCTGCCGCTGGGCCACAAAAGACCATTTTTTAGGATTGTTCTGCTGTCACACCATGTGCTTGTCATGTTGGCACTGCAAATACCATCCATAGTCAAATCATGAGAAAATCGCTCTTTCAATCTGACACTAAAAAAAACTGGTAGATGCTGGCTGATGGCCTGCTCTGTTGTCTTATAAACTGTCTTAATTGGGTTAAAATTTAGCAAACAAATATAGAAATTGATTGTACTAATATCCCTGTCTTAAACAAAGATTGCCTACATCTCTGTCATGTAATAATGACATGTAAATAGCATCCTCTATTATACACTGTTAACCACAGTGTACTCCTTTGGTCTTATTCAGCATTCATCTCAGACACTATTCTTTTATACTTTCTTATAATTAGATGAAAGAGATGAATAAATGCTGAATTCATCACGAGCTTTTAGTGGTGTGCTACTGCACAAGACAGACCTATCAAACCATTTAAGAGAAAAAAGAAATAAATGAGAAATCATTGATGGGCCAGGACACGTGGCAACTGTGACTCTGGATGAGTCACTGTTTGATCGGAGCTGCTGAAAAAGTCCAATAATTAAGAGGGAGTGCCGTTCTGTCCAATTCAAAACACCCACACCCGCACATTATACTAATTACTCCATCGTATTCACGTCACTCTATTTAACGCCCATTGAAATATTGGGATTAAAGCACTTCACCAGTTACCCATTCACAAGGCAAAACTTCCCATTGCCAGCTACATGGATTAAAGCTTTTAGAGCGAATCACAACAAATGACTTGGAGAATAAGGAGGTAACAGAAGGCTTGGCAGAGCCTGCAGGGTTTTTTGGGCACGGAGAGGGCCTTTGGTGAGTGTCACAAGTTGGCGACCTCCGTGTCAACATGTCTGTAAAATCCTTCAGATGACAACTGAGACCGAAATTAATTAGTGTGCAGCTTTGGAAATAATCTTGAGCTTGAAGTGAACGAATCGATATGATCCACCACCTCCTTTGTGGGTGGCTACAGTATATCGTGCTGTGGAGCGACTGGCCGGGCCTATGGACCATGATAGACCTTCCTGTTCACCACTTTTATCTATATCAATGTCTATATTAGAGCTATATTTTGATTATTCAATTAAATGAATTTAATGTTGAGTCTATAAAATGTAAAGAAAAAAAAATGAAAAAGGCCAATTACAATTTCCCAGAGACCAAAGGCTCTGGTCAAATAAAATCAGATCTTTAAGACTGTCCACACTGTTACTATGTTAACTACGTACGCTGGTGACGCGATTTCCAACGGAAGCATGAGAAACGCAGATCCATCATCTCGCCCTACAGGTATACAGCCTCTGATGCACTTCCGTCACTCTGGATTTGACATCGTTTTTGTGTGTCATGTTGCGAGTGACGCAAAAGACACTTTGAAATCCGATTTGAGCAGCCAGAGCGTCCGGACTGAGACTCATCTGTAGAAATCCAATTTGGGCTGGCAGTGTGAACAAGGCCAAAGTGACATTCAAATTGCTTGATTTGTCCAGACAATGTTACAAAACCCAAAGATATTCCAGTTTTTATCATTTAGGACATAAGAAAAGCAGCAAATCCTCACATTTGAGAGGCTGGAACGATCACAGATTAATTTTCCGTCAATCGACTAACTGGTTAATCATCTCAGCCTTACATTCATTCATGCTAGCAATCACACTCATACATATATGCAATCTGAAAATGGTCAAGTGTACTGTACTGTTAGACTTACTGTAAATGTTTCAGCCAATAGCTCCACAGTACAGAGAAAACTAATCTCTTCTGCTTGAAAACCAATGAGGAAATCTTATACACTACTTAATCAGCAATACGGCTCGCTGTGAAAAACTGATCCTGACCACAATATTCCCACAAAGACACTAAAAAAAGTGTACTCACAGCTGAAAGCTCTTCTCCTTGAGTCAGCGGCGGGAGGACGAGCTGGAATTAACGTCAGCAGACTGTTGGCCTGAAAGACAAATAATGTCTCTGGATTACAGTTTCATAGATCACAAATCAAAAAAAAACAAACCACAATATCTTGGCCAGTTGAAACCATGTGACTGATCAGCAACAAGGACCCCTGACAATATTACAATCTCTTAGGGGCAACACATACTTCCCCCTGACAAACACAGAAGGCGAACATAGAGATATTTACACATGATTTCACAATAGTTAATAGTAAATATGTTCAGCAACAGAAAAGGCAGTATAGTAGCCACACCACCAGTAAAGCCAGCAGTCAGCCAGTAAGTGAGTCATCAGTCTGGTAGCCAGAGGCCTGATTGTAAGTGCCCTGTTGTTTCAGCACTGACTGAGAATAAAAGGACAGTGGCCAGTTGAGTTCACGCCACATGACCGGGCGCACTACAGAAATGCTATGACCTGGGCTTAAAGGGAAGTGAAATACAGATGTGTAACATGATAGTATGCCATGCCAGTGAAATGGCACTACTATGGCATAACAGAGGAGCTTGTGTGTGATGCCAAACTGATGCACAGCTCTAAAAAAAAAAAAAAGATTTGTAAAAGAGGGAAAATGCTGAAAGAAATACTCTGAAGATGAATCAATGGTATGTTTTTTGATTCTTATATTTTGGAATTTAAATAAAGCTTATTTTAAAAAGGGGGAGACATTTAAGGTCGTGGTCGTAACACTGTCCATGTGACCAGGCAGAATTTAACTGTGGTGGAGAATACATCCTTACATCTGGAGAATATGATTTGTAGGCCGGGGTATCTCTGCAGCACCACAATGTTTCATTTATAATGTATGTTGTGACACATTTTACCTTTATCAAAAAATTGCAGCTCTTGCAATTTGAATATTGCACTTGGCCATATTGTGATTTTGATAATATTTCGAGTAGTTTGAATGCGAATGCGTTAATGTTAATGTTGAACCTAGCACTTATTGTGAATACTGCATTTAACATGAAAGGCTGACTGAAAAACACAATATTGCCTTATGCAGCAAACAATGACTACTTTTGTGCCACTAGAACAGTGCTGCAACAGTAAAACACTGGGTTTCTCCATACATTACTTGACTTAATGTATGACCCTGTGGTAGATGACGCCAAATGACGTATTATGTATGTGTAACTGACCTTTTAATTGAAGTTTGAAAGGTGGAGCACAACCAGTCGCTAAAATGGAGATGATGAATACAAAACTGTTACAATCATCCCCACTTTCCCCTATTACATAGATTATAAAAAGGCCAATATTGAGTCAGACACATTAAGTCCCAGCAGAAATATGATGTTGATTTTTCCTTTAGGGTGAAATTTAGAGCCTAACTAGCGCCGTTTGTCCTCTGGAAGTCTTGGCTGACCTCATTTAACTCAAACTCCATTGCTAAATGGACAGTGATTGATTGTGTAATGGCATATAAAACACCAAACCAAACCAACAGTCCCTCCATTATTGTGTTAATGTGGGTTTACCCAGGTTTTCCATCACACCATTCACACAAACATTCCCCTTTTCACCACCCATTCGTCTTAATTACCTCCAACTCAAATATATTTAAAACCCATTCGCTTCTCTATATTTACATCTCTTTCTCTGTAGTGGGAGGAAACACTAAGTGGGGATGGCTTTTTACCTTTTAGTCATCGTACTTCATGGAAAGTGCTCCAAACATTTGAGTAGGCTGTATCCAGAGCAGCACATCAGTCGTTTGGAAATGTGTTTCAAACTAGAGACATACTGGCAAAACTGAACAAGTCGACTGAGAGAGCGAGAGATGAGAGATGCCCACATTGCAAAGTCCTGCGAGAGACGAGGAACACAGCTTACATACAGACCAGAAGCCTACGTGATATGACTGAATCAAAAGACCCTTCAGTGCAACACAAGATATTTGACCGCCGATCAAGTTTCCTCGAAAATAGCTTCTGTACAGCTCCAATGACTGAAACCTGCCACCTGAGCATCGTGAAACATCATTTTTTGCAAACCCCTGGATCAACGAAATCCTTTATCCTTTAGCATAATACACTTTACATGGATAGTGTACAAATAAGGCAAAACTTTAACATGTCGCGCGGGTTATAGGCTGTAGGTTAACCCCATTATTACATGATACGGTCGGTAAAAGCTATGTAAACATTAAAACCTACTCAAAATGTTTGCTATATTGACTAACATTTTAATTGTATCTCTCACATGACTGAAATGCAGTCCATAGTCTTACCGGTGGACGTAGGCTATCCGCTGTCCCACGCGCTGATGCGGTTGTGGAACACTGCGTGGTCTCCTCTTTCTCTGCCTCGCTTCGGAAGCACGCGCCCCTTTTTATCAGGTTCCATTTGTGCCATTCGCGCTCGTTCCCCTTCCCGATCCCGAGAGCTCATCGATTGGCTTTGACACCGGCGACGCAAATCCTTCAGTTTACCAATGGCTGTCAGTGCGCACGCCCAGTCTACATTCCCACTACGGCCTGCCCTGCATCCATTTGATTTCCAGCCAGAGGAAAGTATGGATGTGTCTGTTTCACCCGTTTAATGAGGCTACAACCCCCCCGGCTCTCTGTCTTTTATTGACTCCCTGATGTGTTTTAGTTGGTTGTCTCTTTAAGCAGTTAGCCTATGTATACTACTGTAATGAAAGTTATTATCCACGTTGTCTGTCTGCTTATGATTTAGTGAGGCAAAGTTACACTGAAGTTTTATACTGCATTGGCAGCTCATGTAGCTCATTAGAAAGAGCAATGGTTACTGCTATAGTAGGCTATTCCAGTAGCAAGTGGTAATAAAATGTTATCATTAAAACTAAGACAACAAGGAATATCATTGTAACACATACGTTTTAAATGAATCTGATAGACCTGTCTGTTGTGTTGTGTTTTATATCACATAGAGTTGTTGCATTGTTGTTGACTTGTGTAGAGTTGTGCTGCTTGGAAGTGTTGCATTGAATTACATTGTGCGGCATTGCATTATGTGAACTTGCATTGTGTTGTGCTAGTTTGAAGGGTGCTGCCTTGTGCTGTTGCATTGCATACCATTGGATTGTATTACCTTGTGCTGGATTGCGATGAATTGATGAGAAATGATGTGTGTAGTGTTGCACTGTTGCATTATTCAGTTCTGTGCTGTGTTCAGCTGTGTTGCATTGAGCCGTGTGGCGACACACTGTATATAACAGTATCACACAACAACATAACATGCTGTGTTGCACTGTGTTATGTTGCTCTAAACTGTGTTGCATTGTGTAGTGTACAAGGCCAGACTCAGCAGTCTTTTTGAATAATTTGATGCCTTGGCTGTTGCCAGGCAACAGCTGTCCTGGAACAGAGATGAATGGGTGTCCCTGGGCTCTTCCTCTTTCTTCATCTCCATCTTTACCTTCATCTTATTTTTCTTCTCAATGTGTCTCATTCACACAGATTATGTTGAGTATAAATGCAGTTTCGCACTCAGCAGACACTTATAGCCCATTAAGGTGTCATGTTATGGGTTTTGGGACGTAGTACAGCTTCTGATTCACATGGTCTCAATGTCACTGATGTAAGCTAGGGGCAGTGGGTGTTTCTTTCAACATCAGTCATACCTAAGTAACTGAGCCAGGGTTGTTAATTATTGTTAATTAATCACCACCTTTTCTTCATGAAACATCAACCAATCAATCAATCAATCAAACTTCATTTGTATAGCACCTTTCATGCAGGTAAGTGCAGTTCAAAGTGCTTCACAGATGATACGATAAAAAGACAGAACAAGTGTAGAACATAAAAACAGCAGCCATAAAAACAATTGAAGAATTTGAGACCAATGCACACACAAAAAAACAAACAAAAAAAACATATATGCAGTTAACAGATGGCTCGTCTTGACCTACAGCCACCTTAAGGTCTCTACCTGGTTCTGATGGACCTCTTCTTGCACATACTGGCCCAGGAGTGTAGACTTGGCTTGGAAACCTCAGTGAGCAAAGGTGTCACCCCTTCCTGTGGGAATGTTCCACACTGTACTTGGCCCTGTTCATCATCAGAACAATGTCTGCTGACATCCAACAGGGAGTCAACAAGTCTAACAGCACCCAAAGCTCTCAGTCCCTCTCTGCCTCTCACCTGTCTTGATGTTTCATACAGAGGCATGTCTGGCGTTTGTGTAACTATTTTAATGGTTTCTGGGAATTTTAGCAACATCCAGATACCAACTTTTAGCTGGCAGTCTTCCTTTAATCTTTGATATGTCAACTCATTTGTTAAACATGACACAACCAAGCATTTTAATGCAGTATAGACATTATGCATTGCACATACACCTTCGCAATCTTCTTCATGAGTGCTTTCCACACAGAAGTGCCGCTATACTCGCTGTGAGATGTTAATCCATACATGCTGTGCCTTCCCCTTGTGAAATGCAATCACTGGAGATGGGAAGTGCTGATGTTTTTTTTAATGGAAATAAGAATTAATTTGCAGAGTGCGGGCCTCTTTTGTTTGTGGCGGAAACGCACTCGGCTTAACATGCAAATTGGTGAGGCCGCTTCAGTACATTCCTGACACACATGAACAGACAATGAAATTAAACCACTCAAGTTGTTTTCAGCTGCATGGTTGTTTTCCAACACATCCTATTTAACCCTGAATAGATAATGTCTTTTATTATTCTTTTTTTGTGAAGCAATTGCTCATAACTGGCAATGTTGTCAATCTGTATTCCATATTGACTTCTGTGTGTTTGGACAGAGCAAAACAGACAGGTAGGCGGAAAGGTGTTTTTTTTTTAGTGAAAATGATAGGCATCTGAGCAAAACATGGAGCTGTTTTACATGCTGCTTGTTGAATATTGCAAAACATCTAAATTATTTAGCAGCTGTTCACACCTAATTTTTTGGCAGTCAGGCCTACGGTTTGCTCACAGAGGCTGGTCAGACAGAAATGTATCTACCCCCAAAACAGTCCCCCACACACCACCTCTCCTTCTTTCCCAGTCTGTTTCGTGGGAGGCCATTACAGAGGTTTGCTACGGTCACTATTTCTGCTGCACTGTATAAATAGTGTGCAGGTGTCTGTTTGAAATGCATCATTCATCACCACTCCAGACCCACTTCAATGACCACTGTAAGATTCACGTTTCTCATCGCGTCATCGGCAGTAAAGACAGAGCCTGTACTTTTGTTTATACAGAGAGTTTTAATCAATGTTAGAAAACAAAATGCAGCCAAGAGCTTATGAAATAACCTTTGAGAGCTCTTCAGCACTCGTTAGTGTTTTCCAAGTGCAGGTATGGGAGTCACAATAGAAAGAGCAAACTTTCTTTATTGAACATGTCAGTTATGAAACATACAGTATAATATTTTCCTTGAAAAGCAGTAAAGGAATCAGAAATTATATAGGACACTAACTATAATTTTCTGATATAGTCTCTATGAAATGGGCTAATGATACAAACTTCAGAACCTCATTAATAGTCAGTTATTGACAAGGATGAAATAGAACATGAGGACGTAATATTGATTTACAATTACAGATTTCAATGGCCCCTGATGATGAAACACAAAAAAAACTTACTCAAACCTGAATCACAGTGATTTCTCTATTAATCAAAATATACACTGTGAATGACAGGCACTTATGAATGAGTTTGCAGATGAAGCCTGACCCCTTTAGGACAAAAATACTTGGCCTAAAAAAATACATGTACTGTACTGACATGTAAAAATAATCTGCATAAATTAATAGTATTAATTTCTTTGTTTGTCTGCAGGAATATAAAATGGATGTGGGTACTTTCTCTGGCCTGTTCACACGATGACTGAACATAGACGCTTGGATGTATGACATAAACTTGCTTTCTCAGCTTGCTTTCGAGGATCATATTGCTGCATAGCGCAGATCAAAACCCACAGTTCAGTGGTGAACGTGCTCCATTTTTGCACTCTAAAAAATTATCTTTGGTGAGAATGTAAACAATTGCACCAGAACAAAAAGTAAGGCTTTAAAGTATTGTAGCTAAATGAAAACAAACATCTCTTCCATACAAATATATCTTCGCCTGATTAGGAGTCCTACAACTAGTTGTCAAATAGCATGGATTAAGATAACTTGCCCTGCCTTTACACTTTAAACAGTAAAACAAGCAAGCCATAATTCAGTTTAGCCACCTCCCCCTTAAACAAGGAGGACAGATAATGCAGTGAGCATTGCAGTGAACATTACAATAGAGTTACTCTTTAGGATCCCTTTATGATATTGATTAACTGAAGCATAATGAAACAGCAGGCAGCTGCAATGAGCAGGGTGATTTGGGGGTTGAAATAAAGGCGAGACAAGCTAACATATGCAGGTTAAGGTGGATAGTGATGGTGTTACAGCAAAAGAGGGGTATAGGCGTCAGTGTCTCTCTGGTCCCAGACATAAGGCACATTAATAGGGTACATAGTGTTGTCTCCAACCCTAATACCCCCTAATATAAAAAACGGCCTGAAAACACGCCCAGTATATTTGACATTTTGCAGCCTATATTGTACATGAGCATCATTCCCCCACTGAGTGCAGGACACATGTGCCCCTCAGTCTGCAGTATCCACCTACCCACCCATCCATCCGTCCATCCAGCTGTCCTTCTGTCTGTAGGCACTCTACCACTGCTCCCAGCTGAAGTCGTCCCCACCTCCAAACACGACAAAAAAGCCAAGGATGGTGAGGAAGATGACGGCGTTGCCTGTCATCACCAGACCACAGGCACCCCACTTGATCTGTCAGGGAAAAAATATTCATACTGAATCAAATCCATAGTCTTCTTGGCTTTCACAACACACTGCTGGCACAATGTACATCTCTCAAAATACTGTGCAAGAGAAATATACTAACAACTTATGCAACAGGTGCAGACAGGATAGACGTATCTACACAAACAAATATAAGCCAAGGACGGTGGCTGTGTTTACCGTATGGAAATCAACTTCCAAAATATATCAACATGGGTAGAGATAACTCACTGTGCTGGTGCGGGCTAGCACAATGGGAAGCCCAAATGATGATACCACGATGCCAGTTGTTAAGAAGTAGGCCAGCTCTCTGCACGCATTGCTGGAGGAGTCGTCTTCACTGAGGCGTCTGGATATGAAGGTCGGGATGGGGCTTAAAATGTAGAAAATCAGGACAAACAGCGGCCAGTATACCCTACAAAAATAGGTGTGGAACAGTTAATAGGATGATCTGCATTTCATGACATATGTTGGCACGAGTTTGCAGCTTGTCAGCTATAAAAATAAACAGTTGCAAATTCAACAATAAAACTATTTATGCCTAAACAAACCACTCAAAAATTTTTTACCATACACAGCAGAATGAAACATTTTAAAAAGGCACCACAGATTTTACATATGAAGCTTAGTATACCTGTCATGAGAAGTATTACTTTGCCTGTAAAAAAAACACTGTATAATGCCTTCTGTGACTCTGGAGAAGATTTCATAAGTCTGAAAAATTAACGCTGATAATATCAGAGTTACCTCAGCTTGGGCTGGAGGTTTAACATTTGGCATTACAAACTGGAAGCGTGGGGTTTAAAAGAAGTGGGCATTTATTATATTATGGAATTTGTAGGATTCAGCAATTCTTAAGCTTGACCCATACTAGGGAGTGAATGTTTGACCATTCTCTTTAAATCTGCCTCTTAAAAGTCCCTCAACGTTGTGAAAAGTGCAATACTAAATTGCTGGAGCACCCCCTATTTTTGAGTGTTGTGTTGTAGTTTGTTAACCGCTGTTGTTCATATATCTCTGATTAACCACCATTTCACTGGAAACATATCTTACGTATCCCTTTAAGCCTCAATAATGCATGTTAAATCAGTCTATGTCATACAATAACATAGGCTTTTATACTTAGTTATACCAAAGCACCTACCCGTACTGTTCCAGTGCACAACCCAGCAGAAGAAATGTAAGTCCAATGGCACCACTGAAGGACAAACCAACCAGTGCTGAAAGAAGAGAAACATTACATTACATTAGATTGGCAGAGAGGCTTTTATCCAAAGTTACAATAAGAAACAAAACAGAAACACGCTAGGCTTGTATCACTTTCTATAAAAATGGTTTGTATGCCAAGTCAACATTTGAGATGATTTACTGTGAAAAATAGCAATAACTTAAAACAGGCTGTTAACAATAACAATAATGGAACTAGATAGCTTGTCTTAACATCCTGGACAGTGTTGTAACGATAGCTTTCGAAATGATTCAGCAAACGTTCTCAAAAATGAAAACAAGGCTAACAAAGTTTTTGAAGCATTAACGCTGAAGAAGAACGTCTACGTAACTTAATGAACATGACTGTCAACCGAGTCATGAATGCATTAAATAAAATACCTTTAATGCCGGCCATTGCGATAAATGCGTGGATACTTCTGTTTGACGTTTGTTCTGTTCTTTCTTTCTTTCTTTGCGTATTGTTTATGTGCTCAGGCTCTCCTTCTTGGTAAATGAACTTCCTGCTTCCTCCATCTGGGTTTCCTTCTTAGTCATCAGGTGACTTTCTTAAAGCGACAGTAGCTCAGCGGCCTGCCTGCGATTTAAACATGGCTGCCAACCGTGCACTGAACGTGCAGACACACCTGAGGAGCAGCAGGTACTGCCGACTCTTTATCGTCATCAACATTAGCCGCTTATGGGCATATTAATCACATTTTCTTGTCAATCAAATACAGTTTGCTCTCATGCTTGTTGCAGTCCTTCGTACTGTATCCTGCTGAAGAACAATTTTGAGGTACATGTACTTTACCTAAGGATTTCCATTGTATGCTACTTTATATTTATACTCTAAGCGCATGTTGCTGATAAGGCTACTTTTGCTTAACTAACACTGAATAAAGCAATATAGTATTTATAGTATTATACACAGTATTATAACTCAACATTCCACTTTAATCATTCAGTTTTGAATGAGTTTCATGTATTTGTTTTGAAATTTGTTAGTGTCATTTCCTCTTCCATTAACACACAATTCACTGTCTAAATGTTACATTTGTATACATCTGTAAAAACTGTATATATCTGTATATAAACTTGTATATATCTGTAAAAATTATGAAGACTGAGCAATGTCAGTGATATTTTTTTCACAAAATGGTGCAATCTCTGCCTGTATTTTACTTCAGATGAACCAGAGCTAAACTCAGTGTGTTTGCCTCTTGTTGGGCTTCAGGTTCAGTGTAATATGGAGATGACACCAGAAGAAAGGTACAGTGCTTCAAAGAGCATGAGTGATCACAGAGCTGGACCAGATGTTAGAGGACTGATGCTGCTGCTGTCCAGATGGAAATAATGTACCATCCACCAGAGCTGGATAAAATCCCTTTTAAAATGTTACCTATTACAGCTAAAATGTCTCCTGCAGTAAAAAAGTTGTAGGAATAGTGAAAGTAATATGACTATAAACTATACTCCACAGGGGGTTGAAAGGTAATCTTGTTCTTTGTTATTTTCAGAACAGTTCCTCCTGATATGGAAAGATGTGTTTGTGTCTATTCTCAAGTGAGCTGGCATGTTGCCACGTATCCTCCAGCACCGCACGCCACAAACTGCAATTTCAGTTTGTTATTCGCTGATGAGTTTTAATTGCTCTGAATGAAGGAGTGCAGATGAGCCAAATAATAATTTGAGGCTTCATGGCAGGAAACACCCAGTTCTTTACTTTGAAAATGAGCACTGGGTGCATGACGAAATGTTATTGATGTGAAAAACTGTCTGTTACTTTCTAATTTTCTTCAAAATCAAACCTCTCAACAGTACTTTCCACAAAACCATAGCTTACTTCCTGAGTGTTCGCAGCCACACTTCGTAAAACAATGTGAGAATACACAATGTTTCACAGAGGAAATGAAACTGCTGTTTTAGAGCCACATGCTGCGTTTAATAGGACAACATTATGTCATGATTAGCTGTTTTGATCACTAGGAGTGCTGATGATTTTGAAACCCTGCTGCTTTTTGCCAGTGACTCATTGGTTTGAATTACAGTTGGGACAATTACAGAAAACAAAAGTGAAATAGATATAGATTTGAAAACATTGACAAGACCAGAATGTATAGTCTAGTTTCCTGCTGTATGAGAAAGATGCACATGAACCAAAAATAAAAAGCAGTTTAATGTGGTACAGAGAGAATCGCTGAATATATTAGCCTAAAATGCAAACTACTGCATGTTGTGCAGCTACACTTGGAATTGAAGCTCAGTTTATACAAAAATCTGGAAAGAAAAACAAAAATGGGCATTAGGTTAGCTATGATGGAGTAACATATGGGAGGAATCATGTGATGACTGATGGGCCACTTCGACCTGTCCTGTGATGGAGCTGGGAAATCTTCAGAGCGATGGTTGCCAGGGGTGCTAGCATCACCTGTCCCAAACAAGGATGACATGGTTAGAGACTCAAGCACCTGGCTGCCATATGCCACTGATGCATTTCCTCATGAATATTTAACTATAAGAAGGCATATACTGTTTATTACAAATGTATCTTAGAGACATTTTATTCCAGAATGATCAAAGTAACTTTTTTTTTTAACATTTATGGTTGAGACATAAAGTATTTTATTGAAAGAATTTGGGCCTGATATGTGAGGTTATGCCTGTCCTGTTCCTCTCAACACCTCATGTAGTGCAAAACCGTCACACATGTTTCATGCAAATCACAAGACTTTCTGTTTTCCTGTTCACAAAGATTTGAGAAGTCTTGGCCAAATTTAGTCCTGAAATTTTCAGAATTAGATATTTTACCTGTGTGTCTTCAAAAATGTGCTCCTTCTCGTAGCTGTCTATGTAGATTCGAACTGTTGCCCCATCACTACCTGTCCCACTGAGTCTGTAGATGATTCGAGAACCATCAGAGAAGATTATCCGCAGACCCTGCAGTGAAAACAGCCCAGTACAGACTATGTGAAGCTTTTAGGATCTGCAGGTGCAGCTGAGTAGCTCCATTGCTGAAAGAGTCCAAATACCTGGTGACCACAGGATACATCCAGTATTTGTGCACATAAGAACCTTACAGGAATACATCTCAGTGTGTGTCATGTACCTGGTTCCTGGAGATAGTGCTATCCACCGGGTCTGTGTACTCAAAGTTGTCTGCTTTTTCCACTTGGTAGATTTTGTCTTCCACAGCAAATCTCTGCTTCACGAAGGACTTGTTGGCGATCATAATCTCCAAATCCTCCATCATCTCACAGGCTGCGTCTATGTCTACATTCTCATAGTCATATCTGGACAAAGATCAACAGCTATTAATAACAGAATAAGTGCTTTATTGTTGTATGTTTGTATGTAGGTATTAGGTTTAATGAAGGTGGTGAAAACAATCCAACATTTTACTGTAAATGTAATAATTTCAGACTTTTCAGACTTGTTTTTAAGATTATTTGTAACCACTGTAAGTCAGCAGAGACAATATTTGTACAATGGACGGATAGCATAAGTTTAAAGTGTAATGGCCCATATGTTCCACTAGATGTCAGTCATTGCCTGTATGTATCGTCAGTATCAGTTCCATCTATATCAGCTAAATAATGCAAACTGTTTCTACTTAGAAGTAATTCAACCCCTGTTTCTTAATTGCTCTTTTTAAACTTTTGCGTTTTTTGGTGGTTTTTGATGAATGATGGAGTTACAGCCCTAAATACAGACAAACAAACACACAACACAGGTGTGTCCACAAACATCTCACCTTGTGAAGTAGTTTCTTCCATATTTAAGCCAATGGTCCTTAAGAATATCCTCCACACTCTGCCTTCTCGTGGCCAGGATGGACAGCCATGCCAGCACGGCCCAAAGCCCATCCTTCTCACGAATATGGTCTCCACCTGAAAGAGGATATGTAACGCACAGAAAAATCAAAACAAAAACATGAACCACCCCCCACACACACACTAAACATTTTTTGATCTGATCATTTGCTGAAGCGACACAGTACCTGTACCAAAGCTTTCCTCGCCACACAAAGACAGTCTGCCTGCATCCATTAAGTTCCCAAAGAACTTCCACCCCGTGGGAGTTTCATATAACTCTATTTTTGTTGCCTTTGCTACTCTGCAGGGAATACAACGAAAGAGTGTTCTAAGAAAGCACAGCGAACCTTTGAAACAAGAACTGAAGTGAAACATTGAAATAACACTGACATGATTATTGTTATTATTAATGTGTACTTGTACATGCGTGTTTAAATGCAATTATTAAATCTTATTTAAAAATGTATTGGCACCAAAAGCACTGTAAGTTTGACATGGCTTTAACTTGGAAAATCACTGGCTCATTGGTTTTGGCAGTGATGTGAAAGCCAGGCTGTATTTTTACCTGTCTAAGGCTGCACTTGTGGGCATGCTGCGGGCGAAGCCTCTCACCCCTGTATGCTGAAAGTATGGGATGCAGAAGATGTTGTCGGCGATCACAGCCACAGAGTCAGGTGGGGTGACAAAGAAGCCGTGCTTACCAAGGATCATGTTACGGTCCTAGAAGGTCGACAGACAGACAGACAGGCAGACAGGTTAGAAGTCAAGGCCTTCGGTTCAGTCCCAGGATCTTTCCACACGTGAATGTGAAATATACTTGGTGTCCAATTACACAAATGAAGAAATGTATTTTCATTTTATTTTATTTTACACAATATAAAGAAAGAGACAAATAATAGTACACACACCCCATCACCATCAAATGCTGCACCAAAATCATACTGTCCATCTCTCATACTGTCAACCAGATCTGCAGCATAGGTGAGGTTAGGATCTGGGTGTTGACCCCCAAAATCCTCCAATGGGACACAGTTGATGGCAGAATTGGCAGGGCAGCCCAGCTCCTCACAGAGTATTCGCCTCACATACGGTCCTACCACTGGGGAGCAGACAGAGGTGACCGAGACAGAGATGAGAGAAGAGTGGTATAAAGACAATGATGAACTACTGAAGTCAAACATGGTGCTGTGCGAAGTAGCACTATTGGCATTCTAAAACATAAAAAAAAAAAACCCTGTCAGCTTGTGTTTCTCTGTTTAAAGCAACAGTTCAACAGTTTGGGAAATACACTTGCCAAGAGTAAGATGAGAATATTGATACTGCTCTCATGTCTGTACAATAATATGAAGCTACAGCCAGCAGCCGATTAGCTTAGCTTAGCACAAAGATAGGATACGGGGAAACAGCTAGCCTGACTCTGTCTGAAGGTAACAAAATCACTATCACCACCTCTAAAGCTCACTAAATAACACGTTATATCTTGTTTGTTTAATCTGTAAAAAAAACAAAGTTTAAAAATGGCACATTGTGGTTTTATTGTTTTTGGACGGATTAAACAAACGTGTAATAACATGTTAAATAGTGAGCTTTAGAGATACTGGTAGGTGCATTTTGTTACCTTGGACAGAACAGGCTAGCTGTTTCCCCCTTTCCCACTCTTTATGCTAACCTAAGCTAAATGTCTGCTAGCTGTTATCAACCCTAAATAATGTTTCTGTGTTTTGAGAGTGATTGAAATGGAGAGAAAGGCAAAGGTCACAGTGATAGAGGTATGTGGTGGTGGTGTGGGTGTGTGTAAGGACTGGTGAGGGGGATGTGGGGACTGTTCAACTATTAGTTTCAGCTTCTGTGTTTGGGGACACTCTAAATAGCTTTAGCAGCCATTATGAATCGTTCTAAAGTCAACAGTGCCTGTAACCCTATGTCACCTCTCTAATGTCATAACGAAGCCTAGAACAACACTTTCTAACAAGGTTGTAATGCTCTCTGTCAAATTGGCACACGCTGCTCATTTTCATCACTGGTATGTATATAGCAAATGGTTTGGATTTGGATAACATCATGACTGATAAGCACTTGTTGTCAATGGAAGAACCAAAACATGATGCAATAGTCGGGTGTTTTGGTGACTGACAGGCCAAACAGATTCTTGTATCCTGACTGGTGGCTTGACTTGTCCGTCACATTTGACAATACACGATCATCAACATAAACATGTTTTTTCTGAGAACCTGTGACTCAGTTAAAAAAACAGGTCTTAATGGGTCTGTACTCCAAGAATCTTAATACACTGCCCTTGTGTGCAGTGCAGTTGTGGAAAGAAACAAAATACATTTACTCCAGTGGTGCACTCAAGTACAATTTTGAGGTACTTGTATTCCCATTTTATGCTACTTTATAATTTTACTTCACTACATTTAGAAGACAGCAATAGTTGCTAGTTTCTTTTCAGATCACAAATGTATGTATAAAACATCTGCTCATCTGTCAATATGACAATGTGACAGATGATCATCTCAAACATTTATTATAAACTACCTAATATTAAAATTATCTCCACCTCGACCATCTACAAGAGTAAAATGCTACTTACACATGATAACATCAGTAATAACAGTCCAATAATATAATGTATAATAGCACTCACAGTGGCCATTTTTCTGCATAACATGTACTTTTCCTAATACTTTTGTACTTTTACCTACTATTACTTGTAGCAGAGTATTTTTACATTGCTACTTTTACTTAAGTATAGGACTTTTTCCACTGATGTGTATGTGCCTATGTTATAATGTTTATAACTTTATTAGATAGATAAAAGAGGAGGGAACAAAGAGAATTGAAAGCTGGCTTGAAACAAAAAGCCCGGGACAGTTATACTGATTAAACCGTATGCTCAAGAAGAGGTATACAGTAAGGACACCTCTAAAAAAAGGTTCATTAGGGCAGCAATGCCCTAACAAACTGAAATGCCCTTAACTCTATTCAAACCACCAGAATTAAAAATCTGCAAAAAGAAAAGCAAAATTTGGCATGTTTTGACATGTTAATCATTTGTTTTCAGAGTAACAGAGAACATATTGATGAGATTACATGCTCTTGGTAAATATTCTCTCACCTCCATGCATGGCATCTAATCTTATCTTGATGTGGTTTTCACCAGATAGAAGCTCCTTCAGAGCAGCAAAGTCAAAGATGTTCCTCAACAAGTTAGCGTAGGATTCCACAGAGTCCACAATTTCCACTGGACACAACCACAAAAGAGAAACAAAATTGGACAATTAGTGATCACTGAAGAATGGCAAAAATGTGCCATATGAACAATTGATAAAGTAAGTCAGATTTTACAGTATTTTCTGTAGTCGCAATAAAATAACATCTTCAGGGAAATATTTCACTGCTCTAGTATCCATCCACATCCTTTTTTCTCTCATATGTCCTCTCCTAATTTAAAGTGATGGCTGACAGACTAATGCTGCACTTCACCTGTGAAGGGTTTGAACTTGTTCTCCAGATCAAAAGTCTGTTTGCCCAGGGTTGTCAGATCCACTTGCAGTCCGGGGCAGATGGCAAACTCCTCAATGGTCCTGCTGATCTGAAAGATCTTGCTTGTGACAGCCTCCTTGGCTGGGCCTGGATGCAGTAAAAACATCTCTGATATTGCATGTGATATTTGCATCTATGGTGCACTATTAGAAGCACAAAGTTATACACAGTCAGTACACTGGTGATAATATTCAGGGTTGTTTGGAGATATTTATTGGTAAAACCATGCAGATCTTTTTCATGTGCTTGAACTTTGTCCCAGATTTTAGGTGCAGACAAAGTCTCACTTACTTACTTTATCTCAGTACTGTGTCTGTGCCACATAACTGAATGAGGTCTTGCACAGCCTTGTTAAATATCTGACTTCTCTCGTAACACTATTTTTCACTTGGCCAATGCCCCTGCATGCTTCCTCCTCTCCAGTTACCATACCTCCATTTGCCGTATTGAACTTAATGCCAAAGTCTCCATCAGGTCCACCAGGGTTGTGGCTGGCAGTGAGGATGATGCCACCGATGGCTTTGTATTTCCTAATCACACAGGAGATGGCCGGTGTGGACATTATCCCATAGTGTCCAATGATCAGACGACCCACCTGAGGAAATGTCACACAGGTGTGTGTGTGTGTGTGAGAGTTGGCTGGCACGAGTGTGTAACTTATCTTATCTGAGTGGGGGAGTGGAGGGGAGGGAATGCCACTGAATATCAGGTTTGTTGTGTCATGCTTCTTCAGTTACGGCACATCAACAGCAAGTTCTATTATGTGTAAATGTATTTTAAATCCCTCTAAATATACCATCCGACCGAGAAAGCACCAGGAGCTCAAAGCTTATGTAATTTGAACCAGAGGGCCACAGAGAGCTCATTACTGGTGCTGGCAAAAGGGTAGAAAACAAACAGCAGAGTAGCCAGGAGCTGCAGTTCCAGCAGCAGGTAGTTGGTTTTATGGCTGAAAGGCAGCATTTATTTTATTTCTCAGTGTTACATTGTTCTGGTGTTGTATTGTATTATACTGTGTACTCTCACTGTCTCGCATTGTTTATGACTCAGATACTGGCCGTTTATACTGGTTTATCATATTTTAAGCTGATAAAAGCATCAGCAAACTGCTGCCAGTTACTAATTGCAATTGTAACTGAATGCTATAATGTTAAAAAACAAAACAGTTTCAACCGGACATTTAATACAAAAAGGCAACATCTGTTAATTATGTATTATTTCACAAAAAATAAAAGCATTTTACACATAAAAAGCTGTGTACACGGTGTAGTTGATTTTGTATTGTATCAATATTATATCAATATTATATTCATTTTAAATTAATGTAATTTGTAATGTTATTTAGGAAACAAAACTAAGAGTCACAGTGGTGCTAAATGCTAATGTCAGCATGCTAACATTCTCATAATGACAACATTAGCATGCTGATGTTAGCAGGTAACGTTTACCATGTTCACCATCTTAGTTTAGCGTGATAGCATGTTAACATTTGCCAAGTAGCAATAAACACAAAGTACAACTGAGGCTGATGAGAATATCATTAGGTTTGTGGGTATTTAGTCATAAACCAAAGTATTGGACAAAATTAATTTATGACTTCATGATGGCGCTAGATGAAATGTCAGGTTATTAAAATTCATCCTGAGGGGGATGTGAATGTGTGTACCCAATTTCATGGCAATCCATCCAGTAGTTGGATTCACGCAAAACCCCAAATGTGAACCTCACAGCAGCACTACAGGAAAAGTCAGGGGATCACCAAAATCAATAGGCTTTATCCTCTTAATATACTTTTAATATATTGAACAATTACATTTGGATTACAGATTACACCTTTAACTTGTTAATGTCTGATCTATAATACATTATTTATTATCATTATTTAAAGTGAATTTGATCGATAACTTTTTTTCCCTCAAAAACAACCATGTGTCAAAAGCTGCAACTGAATGCTAATAAGACACGAGGCTTGTACAACCAATGGCAACAAATAGATAATAACCAGTGATGGGGGCAGGTGACACTCATATACATGCTCACCGACCCACACACCCACACAAGTACACAAACACACCCTTACCAGCATGCACACAAACAAACAAACACACACACACACACGGTGACACTGACCCCATTGGCAGCTGCCATCTGCACAATGACCTCGATAGCTGTTTGGTTGAAGAAGCGACCGTCTCCCCCCACCACCACTGTTGATCCCTGGCGGTCACGCAGGTCAATGGAGGAGAAGATACTCTGGATGAAGTTGTGCAGGTAGTTCCTCCTGGACTGGAATACATAGACCTTTTTCTTCAGGCCGCTGGTGCCAGGTCTCTGGTCAGGGTAGGGGGCTGTAGGGACAGTCAACACTTGCAGAGGACTACTGTCCATTGTTTTAAAATGAGAATCCAACCTAATGCAACAGCGAAGAGAGCCGGGGGAACCTGTTGTTTAGAGGGAAATCCCCTGTCAGTTGACATGGGGAACGGTACACAGGGGCAGAATGGGCGGGTAAAATCTTGACTCCTCCTATTATTTCACTGGAAGCACAGGGTTACAGTGGTACTTCTGAAGCCCAAAATAACCTTTCAAACTAATGTGTGGTGCAGAGGCAGGGGGGGAGTAACTGAAGACGCTCCTTCACACATGTGCAGGGAGATCACTGTCAGGGCTGCAGGCCCAGTCACAAAGAAGTGTGTGTGTGTTTTGGGTGTGTCTGGGTGGAAGTACTGAGGTGTTATGGGAGCAGTTTGTCCATCTGTGAACGGCTGCAGCTGTGCTCGGAGTAATGATATGCAAAAAGAAGGATGCCATCTCTCATCAAAGATGCACTTGGCGCTATTTTAGGAGGGGATATTTACCCTTTCTTAAAGCTGAGTGTGTAAACAGAGAGTGAGAGGAGCAATTAGGGAGTCATTAGAAGCACATACTGAATATAGATGTGGTTTTAAGAAAGCATCTGTTTACAAAACAACATAATTTGTCAAATCTAATTATACATGCAACACAATCAAATCAGAGTGGACGGTATCTGCATGGGAAAGAACAAGGCTGCCCTCTAGAGTTTATTAAGGGCTCCTAACAACACAATACAAAAGGAATCACAACCTCCCAGTGCAACATTTTGAAAGTTTTAGTATGTAGTAATAGCATGAACGTGTATTAGTCATTCAGACTTTGTTTTTAGTTCAAGGATGATGTTACTCTGGGCCAAATCTCTGTTGACATAGAAAGACCAGGACCGCAAACAATGTTACAAACATTATATGAGTTTGTCTCGGTCAGTTAGGGTTTGATCAGGAAATAAAAGGTTTTCATTCAACGTATCAAAAATATATGTATGTAAAGTAAAGATGAGTGTTCTCTATAGCAGTGGTTCCCAATCTTTTTTTGCCTTCTGACCCCTCAAAATGAAGCAATGTCTATTTGGGATGCCTTGTCACTCGTTACAGTTGTCAATTAGTTGTTAGCAGTTCCACTGATGATTTTCAGATCATTACATTCATCTGAATTAAAATGATTGGTCGATTGATTTGTCGATCAACAGAAAATTCATCAGAAACTATTCTGATTATCGATTCATTCTTTAAGCCATTTTTTAACCAGTAATGCCAAAAATTCTCTACTTCCAGCCAGTTAAAGGTGAATAATTGCTGTTTTTTTAGTCTTCTATGATAGGTAGAAGACTTACATGTCCTATTGTAGGGGTCCCGCCCCCGACGTTGGGAACAACTGCTGTACTGTATACTGAGAGTCAATGTGACCCAAAAAACTGCTCATATATGGCTGCATGTTTTAATTTCTTCTCCATAACCTTTGACCTCTGAGATACAGTGAGGGAAGATATATTTTATGCTAACTGCATTTCAGTATATTTTAGATTTCACAATACATTTTAAAGTGTTCTATCTTATTTGAGACTATCCCGGCATAGGCAGTAATACATTCTTTTGACTTTCTCTGTTTAGAACACAACAGCACTCAGAATTGTAAAGCTCATTTAGTGTCCTGTGTGACTGACTTTAATCTACTGGAACTTGACACTGAGGAAACAGCTTCCTCTGTGCCCAAGCCTTCTTAAACCATGGCTGCCCACATGAAGCATTGCCAAGTCTCTCCTGAAGTGGCCGCTGTTTGATGCAGTATTTTCACTGGAGAATGTTGGTGCCAGATCACAGAAAGACTCCTGCCTCAGAGGAACCTGAAGTGGAGGAGGTGGTGCTGGGGGGAAGCCACAGGGAGGACAGAGATCTGGGTAAGCTTGAGGGAGTAAGAAGCCTTTTGGCCCGGCCTCCATTGAATCCCTCTCCTACGCTCTGAGCGCCCCTTAGGTCTCATGTGGAAATATCTCCCATTCAGGTTGGTGTCTCCGCAGGCGTTGAACCACCATCCACCTGGACGATGACAGAAATGACATGTTGTGCAACTGATACTGGATGACAAGTATTCATTAATCCCCATCTTTGCATTACACGAGGATAAACATGTCTGTTACATGCACATCTGCTTTACCTGTGTAGTTGTGGGCGCAGTTGGAGTCCTGCCAGTTATCATTGTCTCTGTCCTTGGTGGAGAACATCATGCCTGTGTGGTTGCTCATGGGGTCCGGCAAATCTCCCGACAAATGCGTGAGGTGAATGGCGTAGTTGCTCTCTGGACCATTAAGGTGAAATCTGTATTCGATGAAGCGCCTGCCCTGCTTCCAGTCTTCCAGGTGGATGTGAAGGACAGAGTTGCCCTGAGCGGCTAGAGAGTGGATCTTCCTGAGACCCAGCCAAAACTCCCCTACGAGAGAGACATTATTGAGAGGTCAGGGCTGCCGTGATTTAACAAGCACCTTTGAGAAGTTACGCACACAAACTTGCAGAGACGCAGGCATCCTTTAACTTACAGAGGTTATACAATTACAAATGTTATTGTCATGATATAAGCCGAGTAATTTAGAATGTGGCAGTTGAGAATGAATTTTCTAACATTAGATGGGTAATTGCACGTAGAGTCCCAAGAAGAGAATAGTGTCTCTCACCTTGAAAATCTCCAAACCCATTTTTGTACTTCTCCCAGATTTGATCAAAATTCACTGAACCATCCCTCCTTCGCTGGATGACTGTTGCTCCATGGTCTAAATAGAAAAAAAAAGACAAAATTGATGACTTAATTTAAAGTTATAATCCTTTAGATTTTATTGAAATTGTTCTTAATAATATTTATGACATTTTTCAGTAATAGCTATTTAATGTATTTACAGTTTGTGATTATTTCTCTATATATTAGTTTTCATTGTTAGTGGCGGAGTCCGCCATTCCCCTGATGGATTAAAATTCAAAACAATTCATGCATGTAATCCAGCATTACTGTTTGTAATTTTATCTCATTCATATCAGGCTCACTATTTATTAACTCACTGAGTTACTACTGAAGCAAATGCAACATTTGTTACTAATGTTAATGTGATCCTTAATTTAAAAAAAAAAAGTAGTCCTGTGCTGTGGTTAAGTTTTGTTTTTTGAGACAGCACAGTACCTTCGCTCATGTCACACAAGGCCATGAAGGGCTCCGTTCCACTGGGTCTGATGGCATAGACGCCACTGACTCGTTCCCCTCTGTTGAACAGCTCACTGCAGTCTGATGGCAGATCTATTTAAAAACAACCACAAACCTCATGTCAAACTAGAAACTGCCCTGAATAAAGATGGACTGCAAAGTGGTTATCTGGAGCAGAGAAGTACACTTGTGACCAGAAGGTCAACAGTTCATATCAGCAGCATTAGCAGGAATAAATGTGTGCAGGATCATTGATTGCTTAGCAGTTGCTGAAACTATGAATGTACCATGCAGCTCCCTGCTGTAACTGTATGAAACGTATAAATGTGAAGCAGAAAATTGCTGGAAATTGTCTGGACGCATTCTTAAATCATAAGCATTGACACAGTAAGAGTGAATATATAACCTTAGTGCACCAAATCCTAATATCACTCAACATTTCCTCTCTTTCTTTATCTTACTCATCATCTTGGTAGTGCTGGTAGAGCTTGAGGTCAGATAAGGGGTGAGTGTTGGTGCTTCACTGTTGAAGATTTCAGGCATCCTCTCAATGGTCTCTTGGGTCAATGTGTTGGCTGTAAGCTGGAGAAAATAGATAGGGAAACACTTAAGCTTGCAGACATAATTCTCAAACTGATTGTGGAGAACTGTGGATTCTATAGCAATTCTACACATAATAAACTTTTGGTTGTTATTCTGCAAAAGTAGACATTTTCCAAAGTTTTGGAGATATTTTACAGCAACAATATGAATTTTTGAGCTGTCAAGACCAAGGGACATGCAAATTATTATATCACTGAGGCACTGGCTGAGAGTATTATCCTCCAAAGATTTAAAGTCTAAATTATATAGTACAGCACCATGACTCCATTAAAGTTTCTTTCTACCAGCACATTCAGTGCAATGCCACGATGATGACAGCTCATAACTCAAAAAGCAGGCACAATAATCTTAGGACATTTCTGGAAAAGTGCATGCATGCATTTGCACAGCAACAAACTTAAACCCCATTTGAGTTGAACTGCACATCCACTCTGACTGAATAAGGGACTGTATGAAAATTATTGGGGTGGGGAGGGGGGCTGAAACCTATATTTTATTTTTTTTAAATCAAGACTCTCTCAAACATTATTCATATTTTCTTCTTTGGACCCTTTACATCTCCAAATATATATTTACATATACATATCGGAAAACAGAACAAAATGGTGAATATTCCACCCACTCTATTTTTGAATAAAGAGCTGCTAAGAAAATGCCTATTTTAGCCAATGTGGCTGCTAATGAACTTGAGCACCACAATATTTTAATTATTAATAAAATATATATATGAATTAGATCAGGTGATGCTATAGCTTGATATGTATGAAATCAAATCAATTACATGTTGCCTGACTTGCGTGGCTGGATGTGTTGAAGAAATTTTTTCCAGACAGCTTCCAAAGAGTGCAGCGTTAAATATCAAAATGGAAAGAATGAATCTGGGTGAGAACATTTGTAAAGACTGCTCTTCCAAAGAATTCAGCCACCCACTCTCAGCAGAAAGAAAAATAAGTAAACCCTTCCCCTTCTTTGACTCCCTCTCCGCCCATAATAATTTTCCTACGGTCCCTAACGTTTACCTTTTCCTCCAGAATCCTGATCTTTTCCCTCTGGTGGCTGAGCTGGTCGCTCTGGTCCCTCACAGCCTTCAGCAGCTCTGTGATGCTCTGCTCCTGGCTGTGGATCACCTCCTGATCAGGGAAGAAAGTTGGAATCATGTGAACTATTCAAGAATGGTGTTATTTAATTGTTAATATTATACATAATACTCTGAGCCATGCATTGGGAGAACAAATGCAAAACAAAGTTTAGGATAAAAATACAAGCTACCGCTTACTGAATCATGCCATTAAGTATTTACAAAGCATACCCTGGCACCGCGTTAAAAGCTTGTCTCCATCTATTTTTAACAAAGGGCCATATGACATTTACAATGTAAGTATAAAATGAGTAAGGGAGATTTGTGTTGGCTTAAAAAGTTGCCACCGCACTCAGGGAGTTAAAGGAGTTTGTGTGTCAAGGCTTTAGTGTTTAGTGTTGCATGATCTAAATTATCTTTCAGAGACATTTCCACCTCAGCAACAAGAAAAAAAATCCAAGTGCAGGTTTCCTTTCTAACAACAGGTGACTCACCCTAAGGCCATTGATCTCTGCCACTTGTTCGCTTGTCATCAGGCCAGTCGACAGACTGCTCAGCTTCTCCTCCAGGCCTTCCACCTTGTTCTGCAGGCAACTCTTCTCCTGCAGGATGCTGTCCACTTTGGAGCTGATCTCAACAGACAGGCCCTTGATCTGTTCGGTGTTGGCCTTCAGTACCACGGTGGTCTTCTTCAGCTCCTCTTCCTCCTCTTTAATTTCAGTGGCGAGCACTGACAGCTGGTAAAACGAGCGGTCGAAGATGTTGAGCTTCTGGAGGATGTCGTTTATCTGTCCCTTCGTCTTCTGCACAAAATCCCGCAGGCTCTGACCCAGCTGGAGGAGGCCGTTCGCCAGAAGACGCACATCATCCAGAGCAGCAAAGCGGGAACGGGTTTCAGCCGGGGCTTCGGGCTGGAGCACGGGCTGCTCGTCTTTGCCACAGAGGGCAGGGACACAGGCAGCAGCCAGGAGAAACAATAAGGGAATTAGTGTAATTTTCATGTTGTTGTCGTGTTGCTTCTCCAGCTGTGTGGCAGCCCCCTCCCTCCACTGTGACAGGACGAAGACCCGCAGAGTGAGGATCCTGGGCTTTATACACAGTCTGGAATCAGGTCAATGATTAACCCATCTGATCAATATCTGCATGGACCATGTGGTTTCCTCCTGTTGAGTGGACTATTGAAAGTTGATTAAATTCAAATTGCAATGGTTAGTTTTGACATTATCATCAGCTGGAATATTTAGTCAACAATAAAGTGTGACATAGTGTTCTCAAATGACCTGTAGTTACCTCTGCTGAGGCCATGGCTGGTCTCTGTTATTGTTGCGTAGCTGCCGGTTTATTTTTAAACAGGAAGACTAACCAGTTTATATATAGGATCGATTGAGAAATATGACTACATGGTTTTGCAATATTTAGTTTCATTTTTTTTATCCAGAAGGTTGGTAAGTATAGATGCTTTGCAATATAGATATGTGTAATATCAGTAAAGAGAACAAACTGGTGTTGCTCAAAATGAAATCAAGCACTATGGATTGTTTCCACTTTTATTCTAAAGACAAAAATGCTACCTTTCTCAATATGTTGCCTCTTATTGATAAAAAGAATCATTGCTTTACCTCCCTACAGTGACACCATTCAATAGTCTGCAAAAAAAGGTTGACCTGTATTTCTGCAACACCAATCTTTTAACTTTCACTCTACACACAGAAACACACAATGCAAAAGAACAATTGGCTGAATTGTGGCGCACACTCCCTTGCAAGAGTGGAGATGTAACCGCCTATCCACATAGGGTGATGACCCCTGTTCTCCTCCATTAAATGTTAACTGCCCGTTGCATGAGCCCCATGGTGTGTACACAGTAAACACGGTCCACAACCCTGATTTCAGCAAGGGGGCCCTGCTCTCTGGATGTACTGCATGGATGCACAATGGCCCATGTTCATGAAACCTCTAACAGAGCAGCCGCGGTCTAGCTTCAAAGAGCCAGGGATGTACAGTATAAGGCCATGGGGGGTGCAGAGGGGGCGTGTGTGATAAACACAGGAAGGGGAGTGATCCAGTGACCATGTGCAAGGAGTGGAGGAGGAACACTGAGATCATGAATACGTATTTACATCTTTTATCACCTTTTGCTTCCTTTGGTTATTGCTCCTACACTCTTTACAGGGTTTCACAATTGATCCCTCAATTAAATATTATTATATATATATTATTATTATTATTATTATTATTACTACTACTACTACCATGGGAGTAGAAGAATATATGAATTATATTACTTATTTTACTATTATACTATATAACTACGATATTGTTATTGTATCTTTATATTATATGCACTACCATGCTATTCTTTCCATTTTCATTGTATCATTGTTGTATAGGTCTGGTATATTAAATATACTGCTTATATTATATTGTACACAATATACTTCAATATATTATTATCTATATTGTATTTATTATTCATATTACACACATCATAACAATGGATTTCCTTTGCACAAAATTCACTTATATAGCCTAAGCTATCGTAATGTATATATTGTATATAGCTTTAAATTTCATTTTGCTAATTTAACTTCTTACTCTATTTTTGTTGTTCTGTTTCTGTGCTGCTGTAACATATGAATATGAACCAATAAGTCTTATCTTAACTTATTTTGTACTTTTACAAGAGAGTTGTCAAGTTGTCATGTGAATTTTAGTATGACGTACATATTCTATTTAGCATGGAAAGAGCTCCAAATGGATTATACACAAAATATATATTTCCCGCCAGTTTATTTTGTCCTAAAATACTAAATATCAATATATCAGTCTTACGCACACACACTGACCCTGAATGCAGCTGATCCCACATGAAGTCCAAACCCCGTGTTTGTAAAACTCAGTATGGTGATCTGATGCAGCTACAGAGAGTCTTCATCCACCTCCGGGGCAAAATGAAGACACCTGAGGTGTTGTTTTCTGCCAGCAGCCATCAGACTGTACAATGCTTCCTGCCTGAACGGCTCCTGCTGGAGGGTGCTGAAGCAAGTCCTCTGCAACATCTATTCAAACTGCTCTGGCTTGCTTTGTAGCATTGTTCCGTAAGTCATTTGCTTCTAATATTTCTATACGCATTTATCCTCCTCCTTCCATTACAATATAACAATATAATGAGCTATTTAGTACAGATGATAATGCACATTTTTCTCTCTGTGTCTCTCTCTAAACATTGGAATAAACATGACTTAGTTAGCGTAATTTTCTTCTGCAGGTTTTTCTCAGTCTGAAAAGACAAATACAGCAACATGACCAGGTTTAGCTGTTATAGCAACCATTGCTTTCTCAGTTTTGTCTTTTGGTCGGTGCTAAAAAAAAGAGACAGAATTATTTCACAATACTATTTATCTGCTATACACACAGATTGTTTATTTGCTCACTAAAAGTGCCAAAGCCGAATAGATTTTTGTGCAGCTGGCATATTTGCTTTCAATCCTCATTTACTGTAGCCTTGCTCTTTCTACTGTAGATGTTGGTAGGATTTCTCAAAAACAGCATTTTACATTTTCTTGGTTTGTTGTAAGTGACCTGGGATAAACTGTCCAAACAGTGATTTCAAAAGGAGGACATATTATTATAAAATATAGATTAACTTAGATTTTGAGCAAAGAACTACAAATAACATACATTTGAATTTTGTTAATTAATATTGCCCTCTAACTCACAATAGCATATACCATCACCTTCATGAGTTGACATAAATTGACAGTGATTTATCAACAAACAAACATTGTCTTTTAAAACTCACACGGACATCGACTTTACTGACAGATCTGAGTGAGAAAAGGAACTACTTTCTGTCTTCAATTTGATTGTTTTACATGTTTCACAAAGTTCTGCTACAATTAGCTGAAATACTCTCAATGGGTTAATTGAGATTTTTTTTTTTTGAATGTATGACACAGATCAGCTGGTGAACTATACCATTCTTTAACATATCCTACTTACTGTAGCCTCAGCCTTAATGCAAACTTTAACAGTAATTGAATTACCTACAGTACACTCTACAACTAATATCTATATATTCTAATGAATTCCAGCTGCTTTACTTATAAGACTTATGCATCTTTTTAAATAACCTCAGTTGTCAAGGGTATGTGGCCTTGTGGTCAAAAGGACAGCCTTGATTCATAGGTCACTGTTACATGACTACTAACACTGTTTCAGTTGGCCAATGCAGCTACAGCACAACCTGCAACTCCCCTGACCACAAGCCACAGTTACATAACAGACGTCACATGGGGGAAGATGTCGGCTGTGACAGACCTTGAGGTGGACTGAACTACTTTAAACTTTTCCATCTGCTTTGCGTCATTTCAGTTGTCCTTTAAATATCCAACTTCCTCAAAAAAAATCATTGAGCAGTAGTAAAACAGCACATGGATATTTGACTGATGACTTTAGTGAACACTTCGCAACCTCCAAAAACATCACATGATTTTTTGCTAAAAAGACGACCTGTCTCTTGGCAGTGTTTAACTTACCTCCAGCTATACTTTCCACCAGGAGGCAGCTTCCACAAGTAATAAGAGTCAAATGGGTGGAAAATGAATATCTTGCAGCCGACAAGCCTCGTGTTTTATGCGTTTCACTTTGTAGGCCCAAAATGTTTATTTCTTAAATATTTTAAGTATATTACAAAGTAAATTTATACCCCACATTTCTCTTCAAATGTGATGCAACTCTAAATCTTTCTCTGAAACTGCCTTTGAGAACATTTTTGCCTTTTGGCCAAGTTTTATGCAGTATGTGGTCACTCCGTCAGCAGTCATTTGGTCCAATAAAGACTGTTTTTTCTCTCTCTCTCCCTCAAGTCAAACCACAATCCCTCTCGGAGTCAGTTGTCTGCTCGGGTAATGGAAAAGGAGTATTTCTTGCTAATTCTTGCTAATTCCTTTTCCATCCATGGTGGGGCACAAGGCGGCGGCTGCAGCTGAGTGAGTGGCTCTCCCGCCTCATCATGTCAAACACTTTTCATCCACATTGCGCCGTTTATTTTGCTTTCATGTTAGGCTCAAGTTGGATGCTACCAGTTGGAGACTGTGATAAACACTTTTCACTGTAAGGAACGTACTGTGAGCTATATGTGATGCAAAAAACACTTCTCTTGGCCTGAGGAGACAAACTGAGCCAGTTGCACCCCAACACAAACGTGGACACAATGAAAAAGATGGAGAGAAAGGAAAGAGAGACGAGCTGTAAAAATGAAGTGTAAAATAAACAGAATGAGAAGAAAAGAAAGAGAATTAGAGAACAAGTGTCTACAGTCACGCCAGCGGCTAAGTAAGACTGTACTTTGAGTGCTTTGAACTAAATGCTAATGTTAGCATGATAACATGCTCACAGTGTCAATGCTAACATGCTGATTGCTGATGTTCAGCAGGTGTAATGATTACCATATCCTCTATCTTAGTTTAGCGTGTTAGCATACTAACTTTTGCTAATTAGCACTAAACACAAAATACAGCTGAGGCTGATGGAAATGTCATGTGTTGTGGGTATTTGGTCATACATCAAAGTATTGGGAAAAATTACATTTTCACTAAAGTAAGTATGATTCATCCTCTGGAAACCATGAATGTCTGTACAAAATGTGGTGTCAACCCATCTGGTAGATGTTGGGATATTTCACTGGACAAATGAAAACTTTGACCTGCTGGTAGCGCTTGAGGAAAAGTTGGGAGATTCCTTGGGTCTGGAGGCTTAACAAAATTTCACAGCAATCCATCTAATAATTGTTGATATATTTAAATTGGGATCAAAGTGGTGGTCTGACAGACTGATATTGCCATATTTATTGCCATAGCATGGCTATAAAAGAAATTTCCACTTTTTCACAAGAAATTTGGTGATAAAGGACAGGTAATCAGTTCTGGTCTTATTGTCCACTGCTCTTATAAAGAGAAGAGGGAAGGCTTTCCTGGCATGACAGTAGCGCCCCAAAGGAAGATGGTGGGTATGGGTTGAAAGAGGATCCATGAAGAATGAAAGGTATGCACTAAGAGAATTAACCCCCATGAATGGCACCAAGCCCTCTGCTCTCCCCCCTGATTACTTGATTATAGAGGACAGAGACCACATAACACTGGGTAGGGTTACACATTCTGAAAGAGGGAGGTCTATGAGGCACTGCGTGGTCACTGATGTTATCTGAGATGACGATGGACGGTACACAGTAAGGTGACTCTGGTTCTTTCCCTTACTTCATACCAGATGCTCCATATTTTGACATGTTGTCAACAGGGTCCCAGAAGAGCTGCTGTCTTTCCCAGCCGGTTACACCTCTGAACTCCTATTGGCTGTTGTCTGAAGGAGTGGGTGTGGTTCTGAATGTCTAGCCTCCCACTTGTCAGTCTCGTTGGACAGGAGGTTCTGTAGGAAGGCATGTTCGCAAGCCCCTCCCTGCTCGGTGCTCTCTTTTACACACAAGCAAACCCAGCTTCTGTTATGGCGGGGGCTGCACATTGGCATTTACTAAACAGCAGCAGCATGCCACTCTCCCTGACAGCACCTCCCTGCCTTCTCAGGAGACAGACAGACAAGCTGAACTGAGCTGAGAGCGGACTGTAGTGGACTGTCCTCACATCTGCAAGACAAAGTGGAGGAAACTGCTGAACACATGTCACAAGGTAAGCTTTGGTTTAATATTCATCTCGTATCTCTCAGCCAGTGGAGGACTGTTGGATTGGATAGTTAATCAAAGCCGAGATGCTGAATGCTGACCTTGAAAGTCTTCGATCCGGGACTGGCTGATCTAAATTCAGGGTCAGAAAAGCTTTTGACTTTAAAGTGATTTAACAAATTGTGTGGACCTCTGGGCCTGTGCTGAATACTAATCAGACTTTCAGGAGAATAAATTTGCCTTTTAAAGATTAAATGTTGAATTATATTTGCATTATATTTCATCAGTATTTACAGAAATGCACTTCAACCAACACAAACACACGTACACGTGAACACACACACACACACACACACACACACACACACACACACAAACAAGGCAGCACACTTTCTATTTTAACCATGCCATGTTAACATACCACAGCTTTCTTCCTTGCGTGAAGCCCCTGGCAGCTGTTTCATCCTATGAGCTTTGGCTCCACATACCACACAATGAGGCTGAGATGCCACAATACAACTCTGACCCTGTTGCTGTTGGACTATGACCAGGACAACTGCAGTGGTCTAAAATCTCAAGAGACAAAAACATACAAACTGAAAAAAGATCACAGGGCTTGAGGAATTTCGAGGAAGTCTTTATGGAGACAGTGAGTGAAAAAGTTTGACAGAAAAAAGAAGAGACAGATAGAGCAGGATGGGAATGGGAGCTGGAGTCCAAACAGTTGGATTTGGTTTCTAAATCAACTCCGAACAGAAGACAAGGTTTAGAGTTATGTGCTGGAAAAAACTACGGTCTGTACAGCCAAAAAGTGGATGAGAGGAATGATTTTTCCGGGAACATAGACAAGGAAACATGTAGATATACATACTGTACGGACAGATGGAAAGGCGCTGAGAAAGAAAGAGAGAGAGGGAGGGAGAAACTCAGAGATGGTCAAAGTGCATGGGGAGAGCTTGTGTAACATAGTTATTAAATCTCGCTGTAAGGTCTCAAGTTCAGGATTACGTTAATTATCTCAAATTTTAGAAGTCAGGCATCCACACATTATAGTGGTATCAAAGAGTGGTTCTGTCCAAACACAGAGTACAAGTGGGTGGGTGGCTGACAGCTCTGCAAGTTCACCCCACGTGAACCCATGAAAACAAAAACATAAAAGAATGTAAGTCCAAAAATTGTAAAAAGACTGGTGCGGCTATGTGAGGCTGCACTCAGCTAAATGCTAACATCAACATTGTAACAGGTTTACAATAATGTTAACATGTTCATGTTTAGCAAGTATAAGTTTTACTATGTCCATGTCTTATTTTAGTGTGTTAGCATGCTAATGTTTGCTAATTAGCACTAAACACAAAGTACAGTTGAGGCTGATGGGAATGTCACTAGTTTTGCATGTAAATTCATATACCAAAGTGTTATGGTTGCTAGTCAAGGGATCACCAACATTATTACAATTCATCTTGAGCGGGACATGAATATCTCTTCCAAATTTCATGGCAATCCATCCAATGTTTTTTGAGACATTTCACTCAAAACAACATATTTCAAACTCATGATGACACTAGAGGAAAAGTCAGGGGATCACCAAAGTCAGTAGGATTCATCCTCTGGGGAACATGAATGTCTGTACAAAATTTCCTGGCAATCCATCTAACAGTTGCTGAGTCAGTTTCAGTCTGGACCAAAGTGGCGGTCTGACCAACTGACATTGCCATCTCTAGAGCCATGTTGCTAGCGTGGCTAAAAAAGAGCACTGCAACATATCTTTGCTGGTACCATCAGTGACTAAACTGACTTCAATTTGAAATGTCAGCCTTTTGTCCTTATCTGAGGTTCAAGCATTTATCATTACTTCAAAGGGGGGGTCGCCCCTCTCACTGTGTCATGAGTTCATATTTAATTTGTGGCTTTGGTAAAGAATGCTGTGGATGGAGATGTTGTGATTATGAGGTTTGTGCTGATGCAGGGAGTCTAAAAGGTCTGTGTGAGAAGGGACACGTTTAGCCAGAGGAGGAGAGCAGCTGTTGTGGGAATGGAAAGCTGAAAAGAACTAAAATGAAGGAAAATGGACGCTTAAATAACTGTGACATTTCCTAAACTAAAATATAACAAGAACTTTAGCTGGATACAAAGGAAATCTTGATTTTAGAGACTCAAGAAAAAACTTAAAGTGACTCCAATGCTTGACTTTGGATTGAGTTCAATGTGTGCAGAGGCAGCAGTACTGTAGCTATGCGCAGTACTGTTTGGCTGGGGCCTGTTCGGGGTAAGGCAAATATTTCACGTTTAATTTCTTGGGTTTCCTGTGAGGTAGGCCTACTGCTCCAAGCATACACAATTAAAACCTGTGCCACGGAAATGTGGAGAGAGTTAGGCAACGACTTGGGAATTGCCTAACCCTAACTCTGCTATATTGTTTCCTTTGTGGTAGCCTGGTCAGAAAGAAATGACCAGGCAAGGATGTCTATTTTTACTGTATGTGTAAGAAACGTGTGGACTACAGCAGTTTGGATTTCACTTTGTTTGTCTGAAAGCAGGCAATAAATAGTCTATACATTTACATTTCTGTCCCTGAATGTTATATACAACTTTTGAAATTTTGATTAGCTGGTGTGGATCATTTATAACCCAAAGACAGGTTAAAGGATTGGTTCCACATTTTGGGATGTGATTCACTTTCTTGCTGAGAGTTAGATGAGAAGATTGACACCACTCTCATATCTGTACGGTAAATATGAAGCTACAGCCAGGAGATGGTTAGCTTAGCTTAGCACAAAGATTCGAAGCAGAGGGAAACAGCTAGCCTGGCTCTGTCCAAAGGTAATCAAAAATCAGCCTACAAGCACCTCTAAAGCTCACAAAATAGCATGGTGTATCTAATTTATTTAATCTGTGTAAAAAACAACATTTAGTTGTAATTTTACAGGGGGTTGTGTCCTGGAGCCTGATCTAGGCTAGCTGTTTCCCCCTACTTCCAGTCTTTCTGTTAAGCTAAGCTAACCGTCTCCTGACTGTAGCTTCATATTTAGCATACAGATAAGAGAGTGGTATCAATCTTCTCAAGACTGTTTACCAAAATGTTGATCAATTCCTTTAACCACAGCATTTGATTTGATTTTGTGCAATCACTCATTTCCTAGGAGTACTTTTTACAAGGTAGACATCTAATCTTGAGATGAAACTCTTCACTTTTACTTCAAAGCACAAATGTAAAAGAATTTCTTGAAAGTGTTTCCATTCTATTGAACTGCAGCCAACAGCCTGCATTCTCAACTTGATGACTGAGCCCGCAGTGAGACTGATTGAGAGGTCTGCAGTAACAGGTGCTCTGCTGTACAGTGCTGATTGACAGAGTCAATGGTGAATACAGCCTCTGCTTGTAGTCAACATTAGGCTCTTTTGTTAATCTTAATGGCCTGCCTAGTTCTAGACATTTCATCACAGCAAAATGGCTTATCATGCTGCCCTCTGAGTTTGTCTGTCTACCTGTGGGGCATTCAACTGAATAATCTTCTATTAGTTTATACATGTCTGGGTCTCCTCTCTTGACATGTACTTTAGCTTTACACCCACATGTATAGGCTAAACTTAGACTTGTCAAATCGAGTGCTGAAAGCAAACAACATAAAACCCCACTGGCATAACAACATACGTACATACTGTATCAGTTTCAATGTCTAACACATGTATTAGGTTTCTGTAAGTGCAACAGGACAGAACATACAGCGAGAAGGAAAGATAAATGCTTTTACTAGATCAAGAAAAATACATTTTAGTGTTTATATTCTTTCACCAGATACCTAGGGTTTATCATATAAGGTCAATACAGAGAGTGTATGGTAACTGGGTATCAGACTCAGTACTTTTTTAGTACCAACAGAAATGTGTCCTCAGGTGTTCCTTAGATTCATACTCCTTTACTTATTCTTTGATCAGAACCTTTTGGATTTGAATTGTAGTTTTCATAATTTTAGACTACATATTATTAGTCAAGGTTCTTGTTCTTGTATTTCGACAACATTTAAGAACTTTGACTTCTCTTTCAGAAAAAAAGCGTTTTGTGGAGAAACATGCTTTTATTCCTAAATGTAAGGTATCGAAAAAGTATAATTTTAGTTTTGGTACCAAAACTCAGGAATCACAGTGGCAATATATCAGAAAATATCAAACAGTACAGAGCCATGTGGTAGCATGTAATTCTAGTTTAATTTTCACATACTTTCTTGGAATTAACTACATTTTCTTTGTAATATTCGCATATTATATTATATTTATTTTATATATATAAATATATATATATATATTTATATATTAAACTCCACCCATCTGATCTAGCTCAGTGTTTATGTCCTAGCTTGTGAAAATGTGCGCATCCATATCTATAATTTGCAGATTTGTTGCTGTTTATTGCTGACCATCAGAGAGTGTGTGAATGATGGATGTCAAAATTCCCAGCAGGGCCATTTGGTGGTGTTTGTCTGTTTACTGCATAGCTGACATTGTTTGGGGCTGCGGCTCGGTGGCTGCGGTGCCTCGAGAGGACAGTGAGTTGCCACAGAGGCTGGTGGTCAGAAGAGGGGAGGGGAACATGGGAGGAGGGAAGAGGTGAGGGTGGAAGGGTGAGACACAGAGAAGGAGGTAAGGGAAGCACTGACTACATAGGGTACAGGCCACTGCTAAGTGAAACAGGAAAGAGGAAAAGGAAGTTACAGTCAGAGACAGTTCAGTAAAAGTAAACCAAGGATCTGAAAGAAGGCCGAAGACCTAGTGGGAGGCACAGAGAGAGAAGGGAGGGAGGAAAGTAGTGACTCACAACAACGGCTGTCTGTATTTGTGTCTGTAGGAGTATATTTTGCTCGCTGGCCATAGCTGCTGGGCTAAACAGTCTCAAGCTATTTTCAGCTCTCGTCCTGGATGGCAGGGTTGTAATCAAGTGAACATCAGGTCTGCCCCTGTTGAATAATAGCAGCCTGATGCATGGAAGAAATGAAGCAGTGAGAGTGTGAGAAAGACAGAAATCTTTGGGACAAGGAGAGAATGAGAGGGAAGAAGAGAGGGAAAGCACTAATTGAATGTTTGTGTTTTGTGCTTTGCGCTATATGTGGGAGTACAAAAAAGGACTGTTGCCATTCAGAGTGATCTTCCATCTGGTCATAAAATTAAGGTTGAGTCTCCCACCAAAAATACCACAGCTAAACCTCAAGTGAATGTCGGTGCCAAAATTCATCTGTTTTCCCCCTCAACAATAATGAATGTGTTCATTATTTTAGTAAATAGCCTCAGAATAACCACTTGTTAAAAATGCCCTAACGTGTTTTACATGTGTTGCTGGCTCAATTCAATCTTCTGTACTTTGTTTTGTCAGATACCAAAGGTCTAACCAGATAATGTGACAACAAATTGTTTGGACAACTGAAGATAAAAAAAATGATGGAAGGACAAAACGGTAAAAAAAAATCCCTAACATGACATCATTTTACTAAATCAGCCATTTATTTGCAGTCGATACTAAATTACTGTTTTAATGTTTTCAGGAAATATCTTGCCTCATAAAACAACAGAGAATGGAATTAAAGGGAAGCCGCCATACTCAGTGGAAACCCCTTATGGCTTTCGACTTGATCTGGACTTCCTAAAATACGTGGATGACATAGAGAAAGGCAACACAATCAAAAGAGTCCCCATCCAGCGCCGAAGTAAGGGCCCCCGAGCAAGCACTCTACCCAGGCACCTCATCCCTTCTGGGTGTGGCTACCACCCAAGCCCCTGGGGATCTACTGGAGCTCTTGGCCCCAGGTCCCGACTGTCAGACGCCCATCATCATGGCTACACTTCCTGGGTAAATGATCACAGGTCACCACTTTCTCCCACAGGACTCAAATCCCTGACTGAGATGGAGGCCAGAATCAAGGAGTTTGATGAGCAACCTCTGGGTGAGCACATCAGACCTCATCTCCTCCGTGCCTCCAGTCTGCCGCTCACAGTACTGCTGAGACAGGGATCAGAATCTGCTGACGATCCCAGCAGCCTCCGAAGTTCGAGGGATCACCTTGAAGGAAGAAACACCTCCTGTGAAGACGTCTTCTACTCCTCAAACAGCCCTCGACCCCAGGACTGTTCAGGGCTGTTGAGGCGCCTGACAGAGGCCCTCGAACGTGTAGGGGAGCTGGAGATGGAGATGAGGGTGATTCCAGAGCTCAGGGCACACATCTGCATCCTCCAGGAGGAAAGAGAAAGGCTCCGTCTGGGCCTGAATCCACATATAACATCCCCCTCAATGAATGGAACCACAGACCCTTACACCTCGTCCCACTACACAGTGGACATCAAAAGGCCTCGGCATGAAAGTCATGTCATGTTTCCTGGAAATCCCAGCATCAGTCAGGAAGACTCTAATCCAACACACGAGTGGAGGGCTAGTACAGATCTGGATGAGTTGCTGACAGTGACGTCCCTGCAGGCTAAGGTAGCTGTGCTGGAGCAGAAGCTCCATGAGACTGGCCTGGAGCTCCAGAGGGCCTTAGGGCTGCTGAGGGAGCAGCAGGATGAGAGCAGAAGCAAAGATGAGAAGATTGAGCACCTTATCAGGAATCCCGGTGTGTGGGTCCGTGCAGAGAGAGTGGTGGTAGACCAGGATGGAGATGAGACGGTGGTGAGATCCATTGAACCACATATTAAAGTGGTAAGAAGTCCAGATGCATTCATCAGTACAAGGACTGTTACCACAAATGGACAAAGAAGTCAACAACAAGACTCTGTTGTCTATTCTACTGAAAGGAACTCACTAGTATTTGTGGAACCTGGAGGCGCTTCAGGTGGCAGTATAGATACAGCAATGGTCGTCCATCACATAAAGAAGATCAAGAGGCTCCTGGATCAGCAGTGGGAGTGTTTGTGTGCAGAGTCAAGAGAGGAAGGTAAACCTCTAAAGCACCCAGACCCCAAAGTCAACTCCCTGCAGCAGCAGATGATAGGACTTGTTGACATCCTTACCTCCTACTACACCCAGCATGGACACAGTGATGGAGAGAGGATTCAGCATGAAGGTACTAATAGTTCACAGATTGTTCACTATGTCAATGCATGATTAAATCACATTTACTGTTTTGCAGGGACTGAACAACCACTATAGTTGGTCCTCATTTTTGACTGCACCCTTGTTCATTGAAGGTGAACTTTTGTATTGATTTATGTGACATCTGACTGACATTAGCTTCAGTTGGGAATCTGTTGGAGCACATCATATGATTGGCTGACCCTAGTTAGTTCCCGTCAAGGCTGGTTTTAGGTGTTTTGAACAGCTTTTTTTCCAGTTTTAGAGCCCCTTTGGAGTTACCCTTTTAAAGGTGTCAGATATCCCAGCATGTAAAGCTGAAATAGCAGATATGAATCTCGGAGAGGAGTGTGTATTTAATACATTTCTCTCTAAAAATAAGTAGGAACTCCAGTGGGCGTGTTCCGAAACCAAACTTAAATTGGAAAAACTTCAGATATTATGGGTGTGAAGTAGTTATTACAGACATTATTATTTCAAATCCAACTTGGTACCTTTAAAGCCAAATCTAAACCTTTAAAACCTAACAATTATTTTATTATAGATTATTATTATTGTTATTATTATTATTATGAGAGATTTTACCTTATACAGAAGTCACTGAAGATGAGGAGCTGTGTTGCTATTGCTTTTATATTAGACAGAGGCCCATAAGGTTGAATAAGGTTATCCAAATGTCAGCCGGTGGAGCTCTGTATATTGCACAGGAATAAGAGCAAGTTTAATGTGTGGACTTTGGCTGTTGTTGAAAAACCACAAGCATTCATTTGAATTTCAATCAAGAAACACTATATGTCTTCAAAAAGTTGCTAAATGTGTTCAAAGTCGTATCCACACATTTGTCCCACAGCATAGAAGTCTTGTCAAAATAAGTTTTTCTTTTGCTCCAATTTGAAAGTCAATACTGAAAATTCAATTGTATTACCATTTACTGTAGACGAGGCTACATCATGATGTTCCTCTGTGAAGTTCAGACCCACAATTTACCCATTTGATGTAAACAGATGGCTGTAGTTGGTTTGTGTGACTCTCTTCTTTATCAGTGTAAACAATTTTTACACTGTTTTTAAAGATTTGTTATTTTGTGTTAGCTTTTGGGAAGAAATGGTTGTGTCCAAAAGTAATAAGCCATAAACCATGATAAATACGTATTTCATCAGGAGCATGCCATGTTGTTGTTCAGCTGTGTTTTGATATTTCATCATATCCTCTGTGTTTGTCTTCCTTGTAGCCTCTAAATCCATCACAAGGGCAGACGGATGTGCCCGCACATCAAAAAACCAACATTCTGGGAGTGTTAATGAAGGGTTAGTAAATAACTCTCTCTGACTTTAGCAACCTTCAGAGTTATGATTATTGCTTAAACCATCCTTTTGGTTGACAGACATACTAACTTGAGGGTATTTAAGCTCCTGTTCTGACTGAGAAAAACATCATAATTTAAGATTGAAAGATGAATGCCACTCCCTCTAAAGTTGTCAGTTAAAGGAAAAAAGCGGTGACTCCCATGTCTTAGGATGATGACATGTGCAATTTCCAAAAGCCTCCAACGAGAGTTTATGTATTACTTTTAAGTTAGATTAGTCAGAAAAGATGGAAAAGGTGAGTGTGACAGTTTCCGGGATGGTCTCCTGGGGCTCAGGGTATTTATTTTGTGGCTTAGTATTACTACAATATATGAGATCTGTTTGGTGTAATAGTGTAACAGACAAATCTTCTACAGTATAAGTTAACACAGTGAAACTTGTACTCTTTGAAAATGAAGTCACACAGGCATTACATATAATTTGTTTTGACTTTTTCCTTTGATATCCAGCTTTGAAGCTTTAAAAGGATTGGACTCTAAATATTGATTGAATTATCCTGGACCATACAATATGAATAATGCATTAGAAATCTCTTCCAAAATCTTTGTCTCGTTCTTAAATGAGCCAACTCAGACATTGCGTGATAAAAATGGTTGATTGGCTGACAGTATATTAAAAGGAGTATAGTTTTTGAGGGCTTTAAACAGTGTGTGAACTTTTTGAACTGTGCCGTGCAGAATGAATCTGTGTAGTTTCAGGTGCCAACATTTACCAGCATTTGGGTAGCCAATAGTTATAATTTTCTGCTCTGCTCTCCTTTCTTTATTTTTTTAAAGACGCAAAACAACCACAAGTGTTGGGCAGGACTATGTGAACCAGAGCGGGCAGAAGGAGAGCCCTAGGGAGATGGCTGCTGCCCAGGTGGATGCAGACCCAGAGAAGAGATTGATGGAGGGAGAGAGGCAAACCCCAGACAGACAGATGATATCGGGAGGAGAAGGATTAGTGTGGACAGATGGAGGCGTAGCGTCTGTGGAAGCTGAGGCTCCAGAGAAAACGGCCAAGACGAAACAGCCCCTGGGAGAACAGATGGAGGGGTACTCTGGCTCAGAAACCACCACCGGAGGCAGGTGAGAGAACCGGAACAAACGTCTTATCCGTGTGAGTTTGGAAAATGTAATTGTGATGTTTAGTCTTCGGGGAATAGCGCCTGTGTTTTTATTTCACCTCATGGGGACAGATATTCCTAATGCTATGAGGCAAACTTCTTTCTATTCTCTTTTTCATTATGCACACTACATACTGGTACACACATGCTCTTTCTTCTAGGGAGACAGTGAGTGCAGATTTTATGACTGCTTGTCAGTTCCTCAAAGATCACATGGACAACATGGATAACCCCAATGATGACATGGTAAGCAGTCTTGATTCTTCCACAGAAACTTTTAATCAAGCCTAAAGAAACAAATGTATTTACAGTAGTGGAATTCATATATCTGAAGATGATAGTCAGTTCAACTGACCAAATTTTGTTTTATCTTAAAGCTGCACTTATCAACATTTGTATATCAACAATGGATAAAATGTCTATGTGTAATGTCAAAAGTGTATCCCACAGATAATCACCACCTGGCTCTGTAGTTCCCCTCAGCTCTCGGAGCATTAGACAGTGAAAGTTAGCAACTGGTTGGTGAACATAGTGGAGCATTTAGCAGCTAAAGAGCCAGGCATTTGTTGGTGGAGACCAAAACAGAGATTTAAGGAGAGTGAATATTGGACTTACATTTGACAGAATGACAGAGACACTGCTCCAAATGAATGTTAATGTTGCTCTGTGTCTGCTGGATGTGAAAATAGGGAATTGTTTGCTAACATGTTCATCATATCAAATTTATATGGTGACGATATGTCAGTGTTGTGTTTACAGCTTGTTCTGTTGCCAAACATCTTAATCTTGCTTTAATATGTGTCTGTTAAATTAAAGAGGATTTTTCCAACTTGTAGTGTAGCCTACACTGTGTTGGCCAAATCCTTTCGAAAATGTAATCCAAAATCAGTATCCTTCCTTTGTTCCCCTCCTTTTCCAGAGGAAGGCCCTGGTCGTGCTGTTTCAGCACTGGTTCAGTGCGGCAGCAGAGGAGACTTCAGTGGCCAGCAGATTGGCTGTGTACCTGAGAGAGGTGAAGAAGACCACACCTTCACTGCTGGCCTTCTTGGTCAACCTGGCTGACGACAACGGCAATACAGTGCTGCATTACAGCGTGTCGCACTGCAACTACAGCATTGTCAGCCTTCTACTGGACACAGGTAATAGTATTGTGCTGCCAGAGCTGATGTATATAGGAATGGTTGGCTTGTGAATACTGACAAAGTTTAACTGTTTTCTTTGCTTTACAGGTGTGAGTGATGTGAACCTTCAGAACAATGCCGGCTATACAGTAGTGATGCTGGCCTCGCTGACAGCCCCTGATGGCCCAGGTGGCATGGAGGTGGTCCGCAAACTAATGGAGATGGGCAACATTCACATTCGCTCCAGCCAGGTAACACCACCAATGCGATCACAGTTTAAATGTAACATGGGTATGGATTTTTAGGTGAAAAGTGGACTACAGTTTCCATGAGATTGCTAGCATTACTCTTGACTTTTTTGTTAGTAGTAAATGGAAGATTGCATCTAATCCAACAATAACACACAATATTAAAGGGTCATCCCACTGATTTTACACATGAAAAACTGTTTACCTGTGATACAGAGCACTACTCAGCCTGTGAAAACAGTCTGTGTTGTTTAAAGTCTGAGAAAATAACCCTGATGATGTCATCGTGGGCTTAAGACTTAAGAGAAAGGCTATTAGAACTTGGGGGTGCAGTTTAAAAGATGTGGGCTTTTAGCAGGCAGGGAAGGTCTAATGAAAGACACAACTGAGTTGCATTATGGGAAATGTAGGATGCAGTGTTTTTGAAGCTTGACCCACACTAGCGACAAACATTCAGGATATTGCAGCCTCTGCTGCTTCAATTTTGACCATTCTTTTAAAAAAAAATTCTTGTTACTTTCCAAACTTGATAAAAGTACAATACTAAATTGCTAGAGCATCCCTCTAAAATGTCCTTCAGCAAGACACTGAACCTCCAAAGGCGATGTGTTAAACTCTTGCATCTCATCTCACATCTAAATAAGGGGCAAATATAGTGGTTTTTAAAAAATCTCAAATTTTTCATTTTCTGTCTCTGTCCTATTGTCCATCCCTCTCCACAGACAGGCCAAACAGCTCTGCACTTGGCGGTGAGACACGGGCGAGTTGTGATGGTTCGCCTGCTGCTGAGCCGCGGAGCTGACGCTAACATCCAGGACAACCAGGGAACCACGGCCCTGATGTTCGCATCTGAGAGGGGCCACACACACATCGCAAGGCTGCTGCTGGAGAGGAGCCAGTGTGATCTCACCCTGACTGACAAGGTGACACTGCAGAAAACCAAGTCCCATGGACAACTTACTTCTAATATTATCCTCTAACCCTTTGACCAGAGAAACAATAAGACGTTTTGCCTTCATTGTAACTGCCATACACAGTACAGGCTACAAGTTGTCTTGTCTGTTATATAATAAAATGGCATATCTACTTTCTATTCACAGAACTGAACACATAAAGGAGCTTAGATGTATGAAAGCTTGAATGTTTTGTCTCACACTGTGTGGACGTGGGTGGACTGACTGGATAGTCTGGATGCAGCTGAATAGAGCTTTCCCAGGATTAATCAGAGATACAGTAATCTGCCAGTGGAGGCCGGGAAGAAAGCAGAGGAGTGAATGCAAATGTATCTTCTACTTTTGACACAGTCTGCCTTTAAAGTAGTTTAAGAGAAAAGAAAAGACCAACAACCATAGGCATCCTATCTTGAATATAAACCAAGTTTCACCTTGACACAAAGTCAAATTAATTAGGCTAATTAAAGATGAAAATAAAAGTATTAAGTATTGAAAATGCAGCCTTTGCACATACAGTAGTTTTGTCTAAGTCTACAGCCAGCAAGGCTGCACAGTGGTGCTTTGCTAACAAATGCTAACATCAGCATGACAATTACAATGCTAACATGCTGAACATGTTAAGCATGTTAGCATTTGTGTGATAACATTTCACTAAAAACCACAAATACACGAGGAAAAGTCAGGGGATCACCACAGTCAGTAGGACTGTAGTGGCTCTGCACTTAAGCATAGTGATGCTTTTGGCTAAATGCTAACGTCAGCATGCTAACAGGCTCACAGTGGCAACACTAACATGTATAATTTTTACTATGTTCACATCTTAGTTTAGCTTGTTAGTGTGGTAACATTTTGTAATTAGCACTTAACGCAAAATACAGCAAGGCTGAAGGGAATGTCACTAGTTTTGCAGGTATTTGATCACAAACCAAAGTTTTGGATAAATTCAAATTTTGACCTGATGATGAAATTTCATGGCAATCCATCCAATAATTGTTGAGATATATACCAGCCTTAACAAGGGGGACTGACAGACCGACGAACAGACCTACTGACATTGCTATCCCTCGAGCCACACCGCGAGCATGGCTAAAAATATGTGTTTTTAAGTAAGCCTGTCTAACTTTATATGGGTTCAGAGTTTAAGATTTGTGACTTGATCCTAATTTCCTTTTTTTATTTCCGTTTTGTCCCGCAGCATGGTCGAACTGCACTCTCTATTGCCATGCAAGGTTCCCACACGGATACAGCCGCCCTCCTGCAGGCCCACGCTAAAGCTCGAGCTTTGTAGTACTGGAAAACTGGAGAAGAGTCTGCAGACCTATCATCCTCTTACATGTACTCTTTTCTGTCTGAGGCACTTTGAAGCCTAGTTAAATGTTGATGCTATGTGCTTGGATTGAGCTGTTGCTGTCATGATATTGTTTCCAAATTCTGGACATCTGCACGAGCATTAGCTTGAGTTTTGGATGGGATGACATTATTCTAACAAGACTCTACATCATCAGTGAGTGAGGTAAAGCTTAGATGTGTTGGCCATTATCAAAAGGTCTGTGCTTATACAAGTTTCACTATCCCAGGTGCTTTTATGTTTGTAGAGGAAAATTACAGATTGCTATTTGCATCCTTGCAGCAGCTGAGCACTTTTTAAATAAAATGTGTGTAAAATATACAAAGAAAAGCAAAATACTTGTCTTATGCTGCATGCCAAGCTCATGAAAGAAAGACAATTTTTGGTGCTAATAAACCAACCTGTTGATTTCACTCACTAGTAACTGCTTTACTGATGTAGAAACTGTCTGTTTGTAATAAAATGACAGAAAACTGATGATATTGTGTCGTTTCAAAGAAGCAAACATGATCTTATATACGGTGGTTGTGGCTGTTAGGCTGCACTCGTTCGTCAGTTTTGTTGCTGTAGTAACAAACCTGGCCAGCAGGTGGCACAGCTCCCCCATTTCACTTTCACTACTGCCAGCCATTCAAATACAATAACGCACATACAGAAAGCAACAACATAAATCTGGAATTCTAAAATGAGCATATCCAAGGGATTAGATCTAATCCCTTTCAAGTGTGACAGACAATTATAAACATGACACCCACCGAATTGTACTAATTCCACTATGAGAGAGGACACAATGAGGTTCACCTGCAATCCAACTGTATGGCAGCTGGAATGGTCCAGTCAGGCGTGAAAGCAGATGTGTTTGAATGGCCTTCGTTCTTCTATAAACCCCTGGGAAACAGTAAGGGGCAGAGCTTTAGTACTGCTGCAAGGATTTGAGATTATGTTGGTGAGATGAGACAAAAAGGACTGAGTGTAGAGACGGGGAGGAGGCTGGATTTCTGTCTGACAGAGCAAAGCCACCTCATTTCCCCTGAGGACTTTTTTCCAGCTTGGCTGACTGACTGTCCTGCTGCTGTAATGACGCTGAGCAAATATATATCCTCAGAAAAAGAGAGAGAGATGGATAGATGGAGATAGAATCAGCTGCTTTTCTATCAATCAAATGTCACAGACAAAATAGGCTACAGTAGAAGAACCTAAACACTACAAGTATGGAAATCAGTAGGCTACTGCTCTATCAGAAAAACATAATTTGCTTTGTATGGATAAGCTACAGAATTAAAGCATTTTGACAATATGTATTCATGTGTAGGCATAGGTCAAAGACGTATAGGTGTAAATACACCATCCCCCACCCAAACAGGCCTTCACGCCACAGTGAATAAAGGTGTTCATCTTAGCCTTCGTGCAGCAATGAACATCTGTGACACCTATTTGTTTGCTGCAGGAACCACTGGACTAAAAATACTTGTACATGTAATATCCTAATGGGGTGTGGCACAACAGGGAAGAGTCTGAAGGCATATGCCCTGCTTCAGTTTAATAATGATAATGGACCGGATTTATCTGCTACTGTTTTTCTGTCTGCTGATGAATCACTTTGTATGTGGATGAATGTGAACAGCAGCTCAGTCAGAATGGACTCTCAACATACTGTAAGAGCTTTAACATCAAAAGAAAAACTTGAATTCATAAGCAATTAAATTCAATACATTCAGGGGTTTTGCTGCTACAGCCCCACTTGGTCTGGTATGACCAGTAGCCTATACCAGCTAATGCTATCAAACTTATCAGACAGAGAGTGCTGTAAATAATGGCATTATTCGGTCAGTTTGCTGGCTCTACTTATGCTACATGTTAACAAGTCACACAAAAGTAAAACAATAAGTAAGCACACCGTACCTTATCAGTTTGTTGTTCCCTGCTTGCTGTCCTGTTCCACTAGTTCTCCGTCAGGTTGCCTAAAGATGATGATGATGTCTTTAAAGTGGAATTCATGAGCTTTTGCCACTTGGGGACACAATTCGCAAAACAAGCTGAAAATCACACATTGACATAAGGTTGGTACAGCTTAAGTGTTAGAAAGTGTTGAAATCCAGCAGACACATAGCAATATTAGCATTAGCATTCATTTCGGGTGACCTGATGAATGCAAGTCCTATATTCACACACAATTCACATTGTTTTTGGTCTTGACCAAATTCTGAGGGAAATATCCGGCTCTTTAGCTTCTGAATGCTCATCTGTCTATCTATACCAGCTAGTCGCTAGCCATTTGGTGCTGGGCAAGGTGCATACATTTGGTTTATCAGAGCCTGTAGCATCTGGAAATGAGGTGCGGTGAAACTGAACCAAACTGTAAATTAGTGGTCCCAAAAACCAAAACAACAAGCTATAACAGATTTTAAAGCTTGAGAGCTGAGGGGAACTGCAGAGATGGGGATAAATTATCTGTGAGTTTGTCACTATGAGCAACACCTTTCACATTACACACAGTCATTTGACCCACTTTTAATATAAAAAAATGACAAGTGCAGCTTTAAAGCAACTAATTTAAAAGAACCATTTTTGCCATTTGTGACCGCAGGTCAGCATAGTTTACATAGTCTCACTTTAAAGATCTTCAATGACACAAAAATATTCTCTTTGAGCAGTAAGTCTGTACTGTAAGTAAATGAAACATCACACATTAAAGACATTTTCAGTCAGATTTTATATATGAATATATAGAGATATTCAAAAGTAATCCATTACAGAAAATCAAAAAGTGGAACCAGTTTAGTCTTAATACAGTTCATCTTTGCATGTACAGCAGTTGGCTGATCCCTGTCCTTTTCATGAAAAATACTAGAGGGAAAAAAAAGTAAACAAAAAGGCACAAATAAACAAAAATCAATCATCTCATTAACACCAAGGTTGGAAAGCGTTGCAAAGATGTGGGCATTTTTCGGGAGGGGACACCATGTTTTACGTGGGCTAACAAAGAAAAAAGGGTTGTACACAAAAAGGATGCTAAATGATGCACAGCAAGAAACAACACAAACCAATTTGGTGGACAATTCAGATTTCTTACAATCAGGGAATGCAGTGCTCTCCTTTTAAACAAATAAATTAATATACCTGTCAACACTTTATCTAAAATCTTATGTACATCTTCTCTTTTACATAATTGTATAATACATTATCAAAAACCTTATGAAAACATATTTACAAATCAATGACTCAAAAAGCACCCTCAAAGCTTCTCCAGTGTCACTCACTGTCACACACATACAACACACACACACACACACACACACACACACACACACACACACACACGCACACACACTTACACACCTGTGTATCCACACACGTCCATACACTGTTTTCTTCCATGCAATACACAATACAGAAGGCATTCTAAGAGGGTTGTGCAACAAAGAGCATACAAAACAGTTCAAATATGGCTGTGGGATGAACATCAGCACTCACATGCATAATAACAAACACACACACACACACATACACACACAAGCTCACACACAGACTTTTAAGGTTTATGAACGGTGTTAATGACGGGACTAAACCAGCATGAAACATGTTCACTGATAGAACAATTTGGTCTCAACCTCATTACATCAGTCTGATCTTAGTTTTCTGTGGTTCCATCACAGGACGGGTCTTTTTCATCATGCAGACACCAGCTGGGCCCTCCCACACGGCACTGTCCAAAACTGTCTGCTCAGATATCGGCCCTCTCTGGAGGACGAGAGCAGGCTACGGGATCCAGCTTGCTTTTGTGAATGTGTGCGTGAATGCATGTGTGCGTGTATCTTGCCTGTAACGATGAATGGCTGCATTGTCAGTTGGTGAGCAATTATGCATGCTGTTTGTGTTTTTCGAAGGGCAAGTGCACATTGTCTCTGTCCTCTGGAGAACAGCGTGAATTTGCTATCACTGCACCCCGTGTGTATTTATGTGTTCATGTGTCATTTATCACAGTCAAAAGCGGGTGATCAAATAAAATTCTTAACACTTGAGAATTTTTGTCAAACCACGTAACACTGCAGCTTGACTAAAAGCTAGAGTCTATTGCTTTTCTCAAACCATTTAACACCTAAATAAGTCACAACAAAGAAGACAGAACTCCTGCGTAAAATCCACTTCCCTCTAACCTCACATCCTCTCTGCTCGTAGAAAACAAATACTGTATGTCTCCATTTCTTCTTTCCAGTCTGCAATCCTGCTGCACTCACCCAAATCTCTGGGGTGTTGGAGGTCAAGTAAAAACATAACCCCTCAAATCAACCGTGTTCAACTGCACTCTTAAATGTTAGGCAATGCACCCTTGAAGGCTTGCCTCTGAACCAGAGAGAAAGCATATGATGTGGGTGGTAACATTTCTTTTAAATCAACGAGAGAATGGAAAAATCTTACAAAAGAAAAATGTGAACTACAAAAGACAGCTCCAGTAATGACATTTATGACATTTGTGGTTGATTCTAACATGAATCTGTACAGATTGTCCCATCAACGCAGGTGCTGTCCCAGTTTGAGAGCTCCTCCTACCTAAACAGTGCTCCCAGAGCTCCACGGCCCACCAGGAATATCACAATGCCCAAATTAATACATCAAGGATGAAACAGAACCTCTCACCAGCCCCGTCACAAAATATAAGACACACAGCACACACCTCACTCACTTATCAATGCTAAAGACTCAAAAGAGGAATCAGTCTGACTCCATATTCCAGTTTAGGTCAATGTTGGGAACACATGAATAATTCTGTAATTAATTCTCAGCATTTACTGGAGAAAAAGTAGATCCAGCTCCAGCACAAAAAAGGTATGAAACAATTTTTCAAAGAATCATGTTAATCTTATTAATTCTGCTGTTTTTCATATGGAATTTGGCATAGGACGTGGCTGTGAATGGCTGCATGTAACACTTGATGATATGTTGTTCGTCCCTTCTGCAAACTCAGTCCAAGTCACCTCTGACCTCACTGTGTGCACGCGTGTGCCTGAGCGGCCATCTTCCCCCAGAATCTGCCCTCGTGGGTCACTTCGCAGTGGAGAGCATGGGCTGCTCTGTGTACCAGTGAGTCCCTGGATCGGGCATGCTGCCCCCGAGTGGCAGGGCGATGAACTGCGGGCAGGTGCCGCCTCCCGCTCCTACAACTCCCATGTTGACGCCCTGCGGGTACGGGTGGTGGTGCGCGTGGTGTCCCATGCCGTCAGTTCGCCCGATGTGGATCTCGTCCTCCTCGCCTTCGCCAGTGGTCTTGCGGTAGACGGGGTTGTCGAAGTTCATGCTCTTGGTGGAGTTGCGCCGCCAGTTACGCCACACCATGTAGACTCCGGCGCACACCAGGCCGAACACCACTGTGGCAATGATAGGAACTGCATGCGTTTAACACACAGCGGCAGGGACACGGGAAGGGGGGAGCGTTAACAAGGCATAACGTGTCCATGGCATGAAATGAGAGGCACGGAGAGGAGCAGAACAGGCATGCGGGGGACAGAGAGGGCAGGGGGCAGCGATAGAGAGGTTGTGTGTGTGTGGATGGCCCGGCTAAATATCAGGTCAAAGACAGGTCATACACCAACCAACAGATTTTTAACGCAGACTCTAAATCAGCAGTGTGAAGCACCATTAGTGGTCTGGCTTTGGAGTAAATTAGTTTTAAACTATCCTTGGGGAGCAAAAATTTAAGCTATCACATTACATCACAATCTCTTGGCAACTCATCTTCAGCAAATGTGTCCTTGAATAAGCAATGTAATTTAATAAGGCTTTATTAAATTACACAAATAAAGCACCAATAATGCCTCCAAGCTTTATTGGCATTTTTTTCTCTCTCCTCTACTGTCTGCTCACCTTATTGAGTATCTAATGAGAACAGTCCAGCAACAGCCTGTTTTCTCTTGAAACGTTAAAAGTGAAAACATACTGAAAATATGAACAATATACAGTAGTTATGTTTGAACAAATATGATGATCTTTAATTTTTCCTAACATATTCACAACACTAGGACTAACTAGCTCTACGCGCTGTAATAAAACAACAGTGCATGTCTTCTGCATGTATCATCAGCTGGTGAGGATGCTGACTTGAGCCACAGTCTTTTAGTCTTTTGTATGTACCCATCGAATATTATATATTTAAAGTTAGCCACAGATCGCGTTTTCAACCAACTCATGGCGCTAATGCTAGCTTAATTAGCTAGCTACAGCTGTCTGTAGGTTGTCAATTCAACCACCAAAATCGAAAGCTAGAAATGAGAGGGGCTTTTAGTATGCTAACTACAGAGAGACAAAAGGTTGACTCTACTGACAAGTCTGGCTGTAGCAGAACCCAACACAACAACACAGTGTGAAGTGAATAATGCAGCGTGGCAGCAATGTCAGACGCACAGAAAATGACTCCTGAGAAACCTCAGCGAGGAAGACCTGTGGGCCAGGCTTCTCTCATCCTCCCACTTCAGGGTCAGTGCGAATGGACTACACACATGGTGGCCACAGGCAGCAGGCTGACAGCAGCTTTACGCAGCCCTGCAGGCCTTTAATGTGGACAGACACACACACACACACACACACACACATACACAGACAAGAAGGCTTCAGGTGACTTACCGATGGGGATGACCACTCCCAAAACAGCCACTGTCAGGTTCTCGCCCAGGAGGAAATTCTCGCTTCCAGCTAAGGAGAGAGATGAAATGAAAAAGAGGAATGTCAGAGTCATAGACTCAGAAAAGACAGCACAGCGAGAGAGGATAAGAGTCAGAAAGCGTACAGGATAAAAAATGTGACAAAAATAGAGTGAGAGATAACTGGCTAGGGGCAGAAAGGGAGAGCCAATGGACGAGAAAGGAGATAAAACAGAGAGGCGGAGGAGCGGGTGATCATGCGTGCACGGCTGTGAGTGTTTTACAAAGAGAGACAGATAGTGAAAAAGAGGTTGGAATTAAAATGAAAGAGGGAGAGAAAAATTATGAGTTGCCTGGCATTTGCCAGAGTGAGACCTTGATACTACCCCTGACCTTTACACGCTTCATGCATCCAGGCTCCATCAGGCTCCAACGTCACCACACACTCATTTGCACATCACACACTTACTAACACACTTAGTTATGTACAGTTGCACAAGTGCATGCATGCCCTCGCAGACATACAACACCCTACAGCCAACACAGAGCACAATTTATGGAGGGAAAGGTGACATTTTCAAAGTGTCAAGGTACCATCCATCACTCCTATTAACGTCAGTCGAGCGTGGTTGTTAGGGCTTGTAGATATCTCACTTTAATGTCATAATTACAGTGAGGGTTAGGTTGTTAGCTACATTATGAGTCTGAGTGGGACTGCAGGACGTGATACTTGGCAGGAGATGAGGACGCTCAGGTGAAAGTACCGCTTTATCAGGGAATTGGGCCGCATCTCTTAAGTCCTGAATGGTTCACTCTGCCCTTTCCAAATCAGACCCCGGAGGTCACATGAAAAATGTTAATCACAGAGTGTTGAATTTCTTGAAGTGAATGTAAGAATGTGACATCAAGGAATGAATGCTCACATATCTGTTTATAAGTCTCTAAATGAGACTTATTTATTTGTAGTAGTATTTTCAGTGTCTCTTCACACACAGGCAGCATTGATAAACATTATTTTGAATCCTGAGCCCACTTACAGTGTTGAGAGACGCTGCTGTCCCCCGCAGGTGTGGTGGAGACGACCATGGTGGTGGCGGTGGAGTGTGAGCCCAGTGCCTTTGACTCCTGGGACGACACAGGCTTAAGAGAGGAGAGGGGTGTGAGGGGATCAGGGGTACCAGAGGGAGCTGTGGTCAAGTGGGGGGTGGCGTCCGCCTGTGATATTCCCCCTGACGGCGGTGGGAAGTCTTCAGCAACAGTCGCCCTGGTGCCAGGTGTAAATCCAGTGGGAGTTGAGGACGTCTGTGTCATGTTGTTTCTTGGTGCTGCTGCAAAGAAAGGTAGAGGTCCGTTAAATATGAAGCTACAGCCAGGAGACGGTTAGCTTAACTTAGCACAACTGGAAACAGCTCCTTGTCTCTTACCAAGATCCGCCTACCATCACCTCTAAAGCTAAAGTGGTATCAATCTTCTCAAGCGTATTTCCCCAAATTCTGATCTGTTCATATTCACACCTAAATAAGAAACCGTAACCTCAAAATTAAAGTTCGGTTAAACATCCTTAGATATTACTACAGGTATTTCGCTGTCAAAACTCAGCTACTCTGCTTCATCAGGACTGTGTGGGTGGGGTTTGATCACATTTGATTGACAGCAAACAACCCCAAGTCATCACATTTTGATAAAAACTTCAAACCAGTGAGAGGAGCACAGATAATAACACAAATACAGAAAACTCACATGTGTCACATCGTAAGAAGCTTATTAAGAAAATATGTTTTTAGGGCTTTTAAGTGTATTTACTCTTTTTGTAGTCTGTTTACATAGTTTACATACTGTTTTATATTGATATATTCATTGATTTTTTTGTGTGAAATGACATGGTTGTGGTCATCTGTTGTGACTGGCATAATGGTGCTGTAAGATCCATAACAAACATATTTAAACATCATAAGTACTTAAAGAAGATAGCAGGAACATGAACTCGATATACAGCAGTGCACTAAATACTTCCTTTGTAAATCCTATGATGCTTCTTTCAGTCAGAAACATTCTTGTTGATAATTATGGGGAGTACAACTGATCTCGGTTCTGTTCAAAGCAGCGGTCCCCTCCCTGGCATGACCAAATAGCATGAACACCATAATGCATAAGCTATACAAATGTAGAATTTGTTCCAGAGATGTTGTGTTAGATTGCATTACACTGCATAGAGGTCATTGTATTGTATCCACCGCCTGTATGTGTTGCTTAGCAACTATGTTTTTTTAGTTACAGGTTCATATTTAATAATTTATTAATTACTACTTACTATAAATAAAATATTCATTGATTTATTGCATGTGTTCTACTGTATTGTGTTAAAATGCATTAAGCCAGTTATTAACAGCAACCATTTTCAGGCAGTACAATGCTTACCTGAATGTGAGACAAATTATTATTAATTATTTTTAGTTACTTATACTGAGCTGGTAATAATACAATATAGAAGTAAAAGTGCTGAGTGCTCACTTGGCTACAGAAGTGCTAACCACTGAAACTCGTTTCCACTGACAGCTCAACAAACAAACAACAGTTTATACAGTTCAGGGAAGAGGTGTGCTTTCTAAAATTAAACTTTAAGAATGTTTTAAGAATGAGGCATCTTAACCCTACACTGGTTTCAGATTAGTTCACCACAACTCTCGGTGCAGTTAACCCTAGCTTGCACAAACCCTAGACCAACACAGAATATAATGCATTTACCAAGAATATAAGAATGTACTAACTGACAGCACCATTTACTAATACAAACTGTAAAAATCAGTAAGACAGGAAAAAAGTCGGAGCAGGAGACTAACTAGATAATAATCAACTGGCACTACAAGAACAGCACACAATTAGTCTAAATGATTTGCTAACCAACACAGCAGGTAGAGCACAGGCAAGCAGAGAAATGCCTGTTTGAAAAGTAAATATACTCAGCTTTATTCTAGCAGTCAGCAGTCAGAATGCACAATATAACTCAATTCATTATTATGTTCATTTTATGAATATTTTTCTCATCATTATAGCAAATTTGACATTCTCTCTCTGTTTTGCTTGGCCGTTATTACTGTAAAGCACTTTGTAACTGTGTGTAGAAAAGTGCTATATCATATAAAAGTGTATTACTGTTATAACACTATCTACACTGGGATACTAAACATTTGCACTAATCCAGTAGGCAGCTGCCCAAAACTGCTCAAGTTTCCCCTCTGATGGCACTCAATAAAAAAAAGAGCTTCCTCAAGTGAAGCAGAATTTGATTATCTACACAGAAAACACTGTGGTGCGCTGCCCAACAAATCCCTTTAGGTGCTATTGATTACTAAATACTCTCAATTACCACTCATGAACACGCTCACCTGGCACGCAGCCCCTCATATCAGGCCCCAGGTCCTGTCCGTCGGGGCAGGCGCAGGTATATTTGGGCGAGTGTTCGGTAATCTGTGGAGCCTTAAGACACAGGTACTCACAGCCTCCATTGGCCACGCTGCCCAGATTACAGCTGTCTGGGCCTGGAGACAGTGGCAGAGAGAAGGGGATAAGAGACATGGAGAATTACACAGTTGGTTATATAAATAAGATTATCACTTATTCAATACGGAGAGATAGCAGAGAGAGACAAAAGAAGTTGTCGCACATTATTGTTCTCCACTGTGAACACCGCTGAATTCCCTTTCAACAAAGCCCATTACTTTGCGTAAACAAAATCTAAAAGAATACAAAGAATAAAATCTGGCAACATACAGAAACTTGCTGTTAATATTAACCAGTTTCTGTGCTACTGACCCAGGTACAACTCCACTAAGTTCATCCCAAAGTCTTGTTTAGTTACAAACAAGAAAAGACAGGAATGTATGAAGATCGAAGTGGAAAGACTGAAATATAAATGGGCATGGACTATGCATTGGAAGGGAGAAATAAAAAGAGACAGACCTGCAGTGATAGATATGGAAACTGACACACAAGAAAGGAAACACACAGCCATCACATTCATGATTAAGAGCTCTGTTCAGTTCAACTCAAATCTGGATTGTCCTGTTAGAGAACACCGGGTTGGAGGCAGGGTTTTGACAGATGTATGGATGTGCTGCTGCTCCTGATGCTTTGATCACCCCACCAGTCACCAGCCTCGCCATCATTTATTCATGTTCCTGGGTCGCCCTGGACCCACGGAGGCCACAGGGATGCGACTCACAATCACAGTGACGGGAGGAAAGTGAACAGACACACATGCAAAGTCTCCCTCACTAATACTGTACACACACCTTGCGGCTGTCGGAGCTGGTGGAAGACCACAATGTCATGGGGGTCGTTGAGGTTTTCAGCCAGCGTGTGGATGTCTTGGCCTGTCAGCCTGTTGGCCATGAAGACCGCCGCCCTGTCTCTGTCTGTCCAGTAGATACGGTCCTGAAACACAGGGAGAATCATTGTCTTAATATGGGTAACACACAGAACAAGTTAGTCTGGGTCGTGTTGGGCTTGAACCTAAGAGCACAACTGCTCGGCTGGTAACCTCTGAAGGAGAGAGCCATACAACTACAACCTGAAACTAATCTCTACAATACACTGTTCAAGTAGACGGTCACTTTATGGCTTTTGGGAAACCAGTTCAAATTTGTATGTAATTCTTTATTTTTTTATTATTATATATTTTACTCGATGTTCAACTAGATGAGTGATTTTATTGATGATGATATGGGTATTAATTCTGTTTGGTTTGTTGGAAGTGTGCTGTGTCACCCAGTCACCACTGACTCGTGCATCTTTGCTATTTTTAGCCATGCTAGAGGCATGGCAATGGCCAGACCTCAACAGCTATTGAACTGATTGCTATTAAATCTGGTACAGACATTTTTGGACCCCAGAGGATTAATCCTACAGACCTTGGTGGTCCTTTAACTTGTCCTCTAGTGTCTCCATGAGGTCGACATTTGTAGTTTTAAGGGAAATCTCAACAACTATTGGAAGGATTGCCATGAAATTTGAATTTAAAATATAATCTGAATTGTAATAACTTTAATGATCCCTTAAGTTTCCATCTAGCAACATCATCTGGCCTAAAACTCAGTTCATGACTAAATACCTATAAAAATAATGACATTCCCATCAGCCTCAGCTGTACTTTGTGTTTAGTGCTAATTAGGTAATCTTAGCATGCTAACATGCTAACCTAAGATGTTGAACGTAGTAAACATGTTAGCATTGTCATTGTGAGCATGTTAGCATGCTGATGTTAGCATTTAGCTCAAAGCACCGCTGTGTAAAGCCTCACATAGCTGCTAGAATGGCTACAGATTCTTAGTCCTGCTATATCAAGGACCACAATGGAAATAAGTCTTGGACTTAATCACGTCATCCTCGACATTTTTGTAGATGTGTGTGATTTGATGTCCTCCTCCTCGTAATGACAAATAAACTTGACTAAAACTAAAAATAGTACATATTTTATAGCATTTTACAGTATATAGCAAGATGTAATGATACTGCTGATAAATTAGTTCAATTTCTGAAAGTCATGCATCTAAAGAATCCTTCAATTTGAAAGAGACTGTACTAAAGTGTGTTAACGTTCAGGTGACAGAAAATGAGGGAATGAAACAGAGTACACATAAGAAACAAAGGAACAAAATGGCCTAAGCAGAGAGAGCAGGGACATAAGATGCATGCTGTGGGAGAATACGCAGGGCTAACTGCTGTCAGTGCTTGACTCAGAGTACTCACAAGCCTAATTTATGTAAGGAAAAATAATAGAGAGAAAATTAGCACAAGTGAAATATGCACTGATACATATCTGTTGCCACACAGTCTAATTCATTATCTTTTGCAGAAGAGAGAGCATGTTAATTAGGCTTTTGCTGCAAATAATATGAGGGGGTGAATGGATCAAGGAAATGCATATTCAGAGGTTAAATGGTAACTAAGACATGTTTTAATTCAACTGAAGCAGCAGTGCAACAGTAAACAGCAGGCATTTAATACATGGGACACCTTGTTGTGGAAGAAGATATAATCTATCAATTGGTGTTCTTTTTATAGGTTTCAAGTGTCTGGCTTATCCTTTCTGGTTTGTTACAGCGTTAGGATGTGTTTGAATCATTAACGACCTATTTAGATCAAAATATAGGAGCTCAAAGGCAAATTTTAACCATGCTTGTTATTTATTAATTGATTTGTTTGCTTTGTTTCTCGCTCCCTCAACAGTTTTAGACAGGAGCTGACATTTTTTGCATTTGCCTTAGAAACTACAGGCTTATCTCCAGTGAGTGAGCGTGTGTGTGGGTTGAGTCAGTCACTGAGTCAGACAGAGATGATAATGTGATGTGCACAACAACCAGCTCCACGTAATAACACTGAGCTGGTCCATGTTCAACATCCTGAACAAGAAGGTCACCTTGTAGTCACAGCTGAGCAGAGGGCAGAGAAGCCCTGGATCGATTATGTATTACACCAGAGGGAGTTTATCATCATTTCTGGGAGTTGCACTGCAGTGCTGCCTGCAGGGTGGACTAACAGCAGAGTACAGTAAAAAAAATCCTCAAGGTTATTGCCTGGACAGCTTAATACTATTGGTATTTTAATTTTTAAAGGTTAAAACTGTGAGCAATTCTGTTACGAGGCATGGTTGCAGGCGGCAGAGAAAGGACCCAAACGCAGACAGTTCAAAGTAGTGATGGGTCGTACCGTGCCGATGATTCGGAGCGTGTGTCAAGAAATCCCGGAAGTTTTTAGTGAAGCGCGTATCAATGCTTGTGTCGTTTAGGGCGAGTGACGTCACTGATGACGTTCGAAGCCTTGCTGGTTCAGGAAATGGTTCAAGTATAGGTGCGATTTATGAACATACAGCAATGGATCCGCTCACACTTCGTGTGTTAGTGTTGGAGATTTGTTGGTTTGTGTG